>SCDZ01000361.1:0-128391 GCA_004143845.1 Drosophila lacertosa
ATACTTATACTTATACTTATACTTATACTTATACTTATACTTATACTTATACTTATACTTATACTTATACTTATACTTATACTTATACTTATACCTACACTTTACTTTCCCACAGTTTTTGTGTAGCTAATTATAATGGCTGATATAACGATAACAAATTTGTGGGCTTATTACATCACCTGAATTCGCGGTATTCGCGTCAAGCAACCCGCTCTTAGCTGGAATTGGGCGGTATCCAATAGACTGTTAACAGAACGCAACGACTCGTTAACATATTAATGGACTGCAAGTTGTTTGATAATGGGCGACTTTTGGATGCCCTTCAAAATTACCCCTAGAATTTTTTCATATGATTTTATCATTTATTGAGTAAAATCTTTCAAAGCTCTGTAAATAAACAATAATAGGATTTCACTTAAATAAGAGAGATAAATAAAAAGCGTGGTTAATTTGTATTTTAAAATAATTTATTTTTAACTGTAATTATATTAGATTGGCTTTTTTGGTTTAAACCAAACTAAAATGTTATTATGTCTCAATTAATCTTAGTATAAGTGTATATATAGTATTTACCATAAGTATAAGTGTAAATTATAGTATAGATATTATTATAAGTGGAGGTATAAGTATTAGTATTCGAATTAGTTAATGTATTAGAAAGAGTGATAGTATAAGATAGGCATAGGTATAAGTATAAGTATTAGTATAAGTATAGGCATAGTCATAGGTATAAAGTAAAGTAAATAAAGTTCTTAGTATAAGTATTACTAGTATTTATACAAGTATATATATGAATATTATTGCAATAACTATTACCAGTTTCAATTATTATAATTATTATTTTATTACATGCATTTTCTGCCTTCTAACAAATATGCCCTCCTCAGCCAAAAAAAATGTGTATCACAGTCATAATCCAAATATACCCCAATTCAGTTTTACTTTCGAACGAACGTAATGAAAACACAGCACTTCGAACTTGGCGCATGGAATGGGAATACCCTATTGGTAAAAATAAAAAAAAAATAAAAAAAAATGATAAATAAACTAAATGAAAAAAGTGAATGTGAGGCCGTTTGTCGGGCTGCACTTAAACAACAACAAGAGAAACAAGATAGCAAATAAATAATAAAAGCAAATGTTACCTTCTCTCTCGCTCGCTTCTTGAATATATCTTTCTTTCTTTCCCTTTTTTTTTACTTTGTTGTTGTCTTTCTTCGCTGGGTCTTTCTTTGGCCTGACAACAAGTTGAAATTAACAATAATAACAAGTGGGGCATGCGTGACCGAGAGATGCCCTGTTTATTGTGTAATCATTTTGAGAAATATTTGATATTTGTCAATTCCCAAAAATCTTTTTAGCTTCCCCACTTTTAAGACTAGAGGCAATAAAATTGTGCGAACTGAATACTTATAAGTTCCTCTTAAGATCGTTAAAGCATTTTAAGGCTACGCCTTCTGCCGCCTCCAGAAATCAAAGAAATCTATTATATTACAACAAGAAGACAGCAGAAGCAAATCTTTTTTGTTTGCCACTTTTTACAGGGTATGCAAAGCGGGTGTTAGCTTCATAAATAACCGCAGCTGTAACTGGCGCCCAGGGGGCCAAAAGCCCAGATAGCAAATGGGAGCAAGCTAAATTATTTAACACCTCTTTGTGGTGAATGCTTTGTGCGTGCCAGGTGCATGCCACAGTTGATGTGGCACGTAGCCCAACCTGGAGATCAATGTAAATTTTCTTTTATCAGCGCATATGCATAACATTGAAGATCTATTATCGCACAACAAAGCTTGCATAGATTTGTATATATTTTATGGTCGGGCTTTGTTTGGCCAGCTGTCACATTGACTTAACCCACAATTCCGACATATTAATGGCCAAAATTCCGCCGGAATTATCTAATTTATTGTTTGCGATCAGTTGAATCGAGGGGCCGGTTTAGCTTTCTGGTCTGATTGTTGTGCCTCAATGAATTTGTTGACACACAAACTTTGATTTGACTTTTTTTCGAACAAATAAAATTAAAAATAAACAAATTAAAGAAAGATGAAAACTTTCAGAAAATGTGAAATAAGCGACACTGACGAAATCTTTAGCGATCAAAGTGAATATTTTTTCACTTTTTTTTACCCTGTAAACATAAGAACTGTTTTGGCAAAGTTCACTAACCTTATTGAACTCAGGAACTATTAAAGATAGAGTTTGGAAATTTGATATGTGTATTCTTTTGTACACATTTAATATTCTAAAAGTAAGTAACCATACAAAAAGCTATCCAGCAAAGCCCATTAGCCTCATTGAACTCAGGAGCTATTACAGCTAGAGCTTGGAAATTTAATATGTGTGTTTTTCAGTACCTATTTAACAATTTCAAAGTAAAACTCAATAATAAAGCTATCTAGGAAACTCGCTAGCCTGACTGAACTCAGTAACTATTAAAAGTAGAGCTATCAAATTTGGTATGCATACTTTTCTGTATCTATTTAATATTTTAATGTATATATCCTTAGCTAAAATTATCCAGCTCAGCCCACCAGTCTCACCGAACTCAGAAACTATAAAAGCTAGAGCTTTCAAATTTTATATGTCGATTCTTGTGTGCATTTTAAGTATATACAAAGTAAATATCAATAAAAAAAAATATTTACCATAGGAAACTAGCCTTATTAACCCAACCCAGCCTCACCACAGGGTATCTCTTAGTCAAGCACACACTTGATATCTGACTTAAGTTTATACTAAACTTATTTTTAGCCTCTTGCTTGCATGCCTTGGCGTAAATTGTTATTTAATTAAGCCAAAAAGCATAAAAAAAAACAAACATAAATATATATAAATAAATATGTTTAACTGCGAATTCTCACGCATACAAAAGATTCTCGCATGGTGCGTGGGCGCATTAAATGAAACAATAACATGAATAATTTGGAGGCAAGGTCAAAGTTTGACCCTGAAATTTTAGACTAGTTACGAATTAGTTTTTAATCAAAAAAAGAGATCTAAACTTTGTTAGTTGGGCTTAAAATCCAAGAACCTGTGAACCGTGAACTTAATTTTCGTGTTTATCATTTGTTTTCTTAGCTTTGATTTTGGATTCTTCACATATCTTTAAATTTTCTTTACATAAGCGTTAAAGTAAAATGATTTATATTTATTAAAAATTTTTACTACCTAGTTAAATTAGCCTGGTTTTAACAAATGATTATTTAATTCAATGGGACTTTAAGTTAAATTTGATTGGTTTTTTTTAACAGTCTTTCCAACACTGGTCAATGAACTTTTAGCTGCATTTCGTGCCAACTTTCGCACTTTGGTTGCTCTCCAACCGTCAGTGCACGGCAACAACCGAACACCACCCAACCACCTGAGCACCTGACCACCTGACCACGCCAATGCCAGGCCAAGTGCTCGTCATCAAATTGAAGAGCTGTAAATTAATGCGAGACAAGTGGCTGGCAAGTTCGTTGCCTAAGTCTTTCGTCTTTGTCCAACTGCCAACCGGACTCGAAACTTAGCATAACCAAAACCCAATCCCCCCCCCCACCCAACCGAAGTTCCCCGCTACATTTGTGAACAGTTCATCCTTTCACTTTCCACTTTGGTGCGTGCCACGATGTGGGTCACCGCTTGGCAGGATCAGATGGCCTGTAAGAAAGCTCCGAACGAGTCGCGCGCATTGCATAAGCTGCTGCATTCATGATTTATAATCCCGCCACGAAGTGACATAATTTTACAGCCTGCTTAGTCACATCAATCATCGGATCATTGTCAAGATTACAAAGAAGCGAAACAAAAAAAATGTGCGAAGATTGCCAATAAAAAAAGCTGTTTAAAAGAAAACAATATTATTAGCAAGATATTTATTTATTTATTTATATACCTTACTTAGCAGATTTTTCAACATATTTTTTTTTTATTATAATATAATCTATTTTTAAAAAATTTTTTGATAGGCTTTATAAAGTTCAATCAAAGTCAAATCAAATTTATACAAATAATAAAAAACTTTTAAATCAAGCTAATAAAAAATATATATATTTAAAATATTAAGATTTCTTTAATATTAATATATATAAGTACAAGTATTTGTCCAGTAAACCAGCTAATTAATTTCTGGTTAAAAACTTAATTGCTTTCAAATGAATTGAACTAAATGAAGACTTAGTTTTAATAAATTTATTAATATTTTTTTGGGCATGCTCTTTAAACCTCAGTTCAACATTTAATTGCTGGAACAAATAGTCAAATGTACTTGAAACAAATGAATGCATTCAACGAAGACCTTAAGTCAGAAAATTCATATGATGGGTATTTAGTCTGTTGGAACTGAATGACTTTGATATGGGGCTTTGGCAGGGCCAACTGTTATGTTTTGGGGGCCCTGCCCTATCCGGCTGCAATCTGCGTTGGTTAATTGAACGGCTCTTAAGTATTCCGTTTACATTTCGAATACAGGTGGAGCGTCTAATTGGCCATGCTGCTGGCGTTTTTTTGTTTCTTTCATCGGATTTACGAAATAATTTCTCGCATTTGCTCCAGATCCAAAAAAAAACAAAAACAAAACAAAAAAAATAAACTTCACACGCATTCAAAATAAAAGCGAAATTCGTCGAATCGTGGCGAGAAATTGCCAAAAAGAGGAAAAACACAAATTGGACGACAAGTGGCGCATGCTAAAGACATCAATTGGCGACGTGATCGCCGGTTTGGGCCAACTGCCAGCTGGACAAATGGACAAAAAAAAGTGAGAGGTGGGCGTGGCCTCGCATACGTTTCAAATCGCTTTATTACTTGGATCTCAGAACGCTCAAAAAAAAATATATATGTATATATAATAATTATCATAATATGAATCTTAATGGCTAAAAATACATAAACAAAAAAAAGATCGTGTTCGTTGCTTATGGACTACGTTAATAATTTAGGCATAGCCGTGTGTGGGCGTGGCTGGTGCACCGTAGCTGCTGACGGGCGGCAGGTAGGTGGATTCTGGCTCGAAAATGGGCGTGGCCGAGTCACCGGACTGGCCGGGCGCACCGTAGAGCACCGCCGGCGCCGGATAATCGTAGCCGCCCGACGTCGGGCCCTGCAAATACTGTGTGCTGGGCGTGGCGAAATCGTAGCCAGCGCTCGGCTCATGCTTGGCGCCCAGAAAGGCGCTCGGCTTGAACGGCACCTTCGACAGCTCCGCCACAAGCTCGTTGTGATCCTCATGCGCGCCAGCGCCAAGATGATGGATGTCCGTGTTCAGAGCCAGCGGCTTGCTGGACGTGTAGCTAAAGTGACCGAGTCCCTTGTGGCCCAGCGCATAGGCGGGCGGCTGCTGCTCCGCTGGCGACTTGTGCTCCGATGCATGTTGTGCCAGCGGCAGCTGTTGCTCCTCGTGATGCAGCTCCTGCTCCACGCCGTGCTGGCCGTGCTCGTAGCCCGGCAGCAGGGGCACGCCATAGCTGCTCAGCGGCTGTTTGTAGTGTACGCTGGGCGCCTCGTAGTTGTAGCCCGTGTGCTCCTCGTGCTCGACACCGTGACTCAGCGCAGGCGCAAAGTGATGTGCGCCCAGATTAAGACTATGTCCCAAGCCATGACTGCTGCCAATGCTGCCAAGGCTGCCAATGCTGCCAATGCTGCTGTGATGTCCATGTCCATGTCCTAGTCCATGAATGCTGCTGCTGCCGCCGCCGCCGCTGCTGCTGCTGCTGCTGCTGTAGCCGGGCGTAGACAGTAGATAGGTGCTGCTGATGGCGCCGTGCTGCTTGTGACCAATGTGGCTACCGCCACCGGAGCCGCCGCCGCCCAGCAAGCTGTAGAATCCAGAGCCATGGCCGGAGTATTTGTAGCCGCCGCCCAGGCCATTGCCATTCCCATGGCCCGCGCCATGGCCCTGATGGCCATGTCCGTGTCCGCCGCTAGTCTGCACAATGTACGTCTCCACCTTGGGACCCTGCGGGCGATGATGATAGCCGCCAGCAGAGCCGCCGCCAGCTGAGCTTATGTACACAGGACGTCCGTGACCGTGATGGGAGGACAGCGACTGATATGTGTGGGGCTGCTGATGGCTGTAATGATGATATTGATGCTGGCTGTTGTCCGAGTCAACGCTGGCAAAGTCAAAGCCGCTGCTCGAGGCCAGGCCATTGCCGTGCAGCGTTGCATAGGTGCTTTCATAGCCGCCGGAGGCAGCGGGCGGCAGGTATTTGTGTGAGGGTCCGTGATAGATGCCGCTGCCGAAGCTAAGGCCAGCGTCGCGCTTCAGCTTGGGCGGCGCTGCATTTGGCTGCAGCGGTTTTTGCTGTTGCTGCTGCTGCAGCGGCTGCTGTTTGACGGCGGCGTAGGCAAAACTGGCCAAGAACGCGCAGGCCAAAAGCGCGCGCGATAACTGCATGAAAAAGAATTTAAATTGATTCTCGCAGGTTAGTTTTGAATTCGATGATACATTTAAAAACTTATCGAAAGTGTGTGCACATCGATAAATTCATAAATTAGTTTTAAGGATTATTTAAGTATTTTTATATATATTATACATATACATATATACATAAATATATATTTTTTTTAGTTCTGTCACACACTTACAGCGAATTGCATTTTAGGCAGCAACTCAACAAAAAAATAAAGTTTTAAAAAAAGCACAAGTGGTTATCCAGCAAATTGTATCGTTCAATTTGAAATGATCCTTGTAACGTTTTTCGCGCTTTATCAATCTCAATTTCGCTCTCTTCCGCTCGCGTTTATTCCACAAGTGCTGCGCGTCGAGTGTTGACGACCTCTGCGCCGGCCAACCCTTTTATACGCGGCCTCTGCCACAAAACGCTCGTCATTGCGACCGTCGCGACGTCGGCATCGCAGCGGCTGCGTCGGCGGCGATGCGAAAAGCGCCAACTCAACGCAGTTAACAGTTAACTTGCTGCTGCTGTTGCTGTTGCTGTTGTTGTGGTTGTTGTTGTTTTTGCATTTGCCATTTTGCATACATGAAGCACAGCAATTTTTTTGGTTTTGTTTTCGCTTTGCCGTGCCGCTCGCTGTCTTTGCTAAGCTGCACTCGCAGTCGCATTCCCACTTACACTCACATTCGCACTCTCACTCTTCTTTGGCCGGTTGGGGGGCACGCTCTGCAGACATGACTCTGGACCGTTACCTTGGCACAGTGGGCCGACAGCAATTTTTGGTGAGCTCAATAAAACACATTAGCTTCAACACGTTTTAAACTAAGATAATATACTAAACAAAATTAAAGTGTTTTGATAATTAGTGTTAGATTTTGTGGATAGATTTTCGCGAAAATATTTATATTTTCCTCGATTCAAAAAAAAAAAATGACACATTTTGAAGGCAGATTACCTATGACCTTCGCTAAAGGTCGCGAAAATATTTTGTATATTACAAATATCGATAATATTCCCACAACGAACCAAATGTTAGAGTTTGTAAGAAAACTTATGTACAGCTCACATGAAATAATCAAAATATTATTATTATAACTTATGCATTGTTTGGCTTGCTAAAATTTGTATTACTTTTCCATTAGCCTCGCACCACGGTGCACTGCGACTATTGCATTGCCGTTCGCCTCAAGTTCAAGTGACACTTTTGCCATATCGCATGTCTCAGTGCACAATTCTTCGCAGCCCACCCACTGCCCCCACCCCAGCCCATCCCTCTTGCTCTCTCTCACTTTTTCACCGTTGCACCTCCTACTTTTCGGTTGGTGCGTGTCAGTTTTTGGTTTTTTCCAAGCTTCCAAGCTTTCCCAGTGTTTTGCGGTAAGTCGAATTGTCTTATGCGTAAATTGCAATTAATTTCAAGTAACATTTTGATGAATGTGAGCGCAGTTGACAGGGCAAATTCCCCCCGCACCGAGTACAATCTCTCTGTTGCCCCTTTCGTATTCTTGGCGCTGGCACCGGTAACAGTTACCTGGCCAAAAAGACAATCCATTCACGGAACCGTAGCGACTTGGAAATGCTGTTGTTGTTGTTATTGTTGTTACTGATCATATTTTCAAAGTGTTGTTGTTTGTGTCTGCTGCGACCGACGAATCATTTTGTCAGCTGTCGCAAATTTTATAGCACATGTTGTTTGTCTACACAACTTTTGTTAACAACAACTTAGTTAGGACGGATCGGGTTCCCGGTCAACTGTCGTCCCAGGTCTTTCCCTTTAATTAAACGCTGCGCCGCAATGTGCCGTAATAACATTTAGCGAAAGCCCCATAATCCACAGCTTGTCACAACTGCCGCAATCGTTTGTCAAACAGCACTTTTCCAATACCTATTTTGGAGTAACACTCAACTCGCTTGGCCAATCAATTGATGAGCTGCAATTTCCACAAATGAACCGTTAAACGCTGCAAACCTAATGAACCCGTGAGCACTTCAAGTCACGGTCTTTGATTTATTTTCCAGACTTTATCGAGTGTAGCACATTCGCTGATTGGATGCTCTCTTTAGGCTTATTGATTACAATAAATGAGCTCATTATCGACTACAGTTAATTGGCGAGCTGTTTAAGTGTTACGATTAACAGGCTAATACCTCATAAGGCACGGTAGTGCACCAGCCAATTAACAATTAACAATTAACAGTGTGCAGCTTCAAAATTAACAAATACCCTATAAAATGCATAAGACGAAGTTATTGATAAAAAAAACAATTCATATCGAGCTGGTGAAAATCAGGGAAAATACTTAACAGCACCTTTCACACAAGCTCGGTAGTGTTATCAAAATATTTGTGATAACAACCAGGTTTATTATTACAATAATACAATATGAATAACTTGCTATAGAAAATTGTATATAATTATTAGTAAATATATAGCTTAGCCATTTTAGAGTCAGTACGGCTTTTAGTATTAGACAAGGTACAGGAATAAAAGAGCGTTTGATTTGGAAAGCATTTCTTAAGAAACATTGTTGATAGAAGTGTAGATACCCTAACGAAGGGATATAAAACAAGGTATATTTAAATGATAACTAAGTATATCTTCCATTAGTTAGCGCATCATGAAGTCGTCTATTACAACGATTTACGTTTGTCGGCTTTGTTATTTTCCATCTTTTCGGTCTTCTTCTTTTCGCTTTGGGCTGTGCGGCTTGTGGCATGTGGCGTATATCATTGTAGCTTTTAGTTGATGTAATTGCCAGGCCACTTGCGGTGCCATTGTCAATCTTCGTGCGCGACCTCGTCTCCCCCGCTCCATACACTCGCCCGTTAGGCAGCAGCGACTTTGACAACCGTTTTAACTGGCGGCTGATTGCGCAATGGGCAACGCGTTGCCGCCAAGGTCACCAGCTGAACCAAGTCGCAAGCTAACAAATAATTTCACCGAAAAATTTGCCGCCGCTTAATTGTGGCATTTGGAAAGTAAAAATGGGAGCTGTGCCGCCCCTGGGTAAAAGTAAGTCAAAGCCATTAAAATGATGGCCATAACAAAATGAGTGGATTGAAAACTGGTTTATTGGGCACGAGCCGGTGCCAAGCTTCTAATCAGATTATAAAGACTAAGTGGTGACATATATATATATTGTTGCTGCTGATGCTCAGCCCGATCCTCGCCAGGCTGCGTTGGCTGTGTTGTCGTTTCTTCAACGGGCTTGCTTGGAGCTGCCCCTTGGGGATAGCCGGGCGCATGAAACATTGGCTCCAGCTGTGCCAACTGAGTCTGCTGATCCGGCTGCTCCTGCTCCTGCTCCTCTTGCTGCTGCTGTTCATCATTGCTATAGCCGGCAAAGGGCGAGGGTCTGAAGGGCAGCGTAAACTGACCCTGCGCCGCCGCCGGCCGCAACAAGTCCAGCAAGAAGTGTCGGCCTTGGGCAGGAGCGGGCATCCGCACCTGTCGAGCTGTGCCCGGAAACGTTTGTGGACCCGTATAGCCCAAGCTCAGCTGTCGGGTGTCCAGCGATGGTGCCGGCGATGGCGTCGGCAACAGCGGCCGCCAGGGCGTCGCATACAGCCAGCTGTGTTGATAGAGAAGCGGCGATAGCTGCGCCTCGCCGCCCAGGAGCAGTGTGATCAAGATTAGTCCAAGCATCTTACGCAAGGCCAGCGCGTGTCTGGGCCCTGACCGCTAGCCGAGCCAACTTATATAGCCTCTGGACGGGGCGTAATACAAGCCCAGCAGTTCCGTTGTAAGCGATATGGACGTGGATATGGATATGGATATGGATATGGGGCCAGCGCTTGGCATTGGTATTGAAAGGCAGCTGGACTTTAAGCCGGGTCGTTAAACGCATTTCCTCATTGCGCAATGCGGGCAATTGGGCCTGCTTTCAATTAGGTCCAACTCTGCTTCATTGGGCTAATTGAATTTGGGCTTTAAAATAATTTTCTTAACTGTTTGCAAACGCTTGCGCAAAACGTGTTGCAACAAAATAATGTTTTAAGCTAACGATAATGATTACTATAATGATCATAATGAGGTTTTTGCTCAACTATCCGTGTAACTGTGAAATGGCGCCCAGGGTGGGGCTGTGGGTGGTGCGCCCTTCGCAATGCCTTTTGCCAGTTGCGCAAATCAATTTTACAGTTGAAAAGTTTGATTAAAAATTTTAGTTTTTCACATGACATTTTATTAAAAAAGAATTGGTAACTAAAACGTATGTAAAAAGAATATAATAATATCAACAATTATTATTAATATTGTAAAAGATAAAAATTTAAAAATTTCACTTTTATTTTATTAACTTAAAAATAGAGAAAAAACATTTAAAATATTCTCTTATCATTTATTACATATAAAATTAATTATAATTTTCATTTTAATGAATTAAAAGCTCAATTTTACATTTGTTAAAATTGCAAAAATAAAAAGTAAAATCAAGTAATAAAAGTGTAAGTGAAGACATTTTAATTTCGTTTTTAGTGTTGACCAAAAGCCAACTCGAAAACTGGTTTAATTCAAAATAAAATTGCAAGTACTTAAATTTAAGCCACAATTTTTTGCACTTTGTAATTTTGGCTTTACATAAGATGTACTTAAAAGTAACTCCCCAATAGGCTCCCGATTGAGCCACAGTTTTCATTTTGGGATAAGCATAACGCATAATGTGGCTGACTATAAAGAGTTGATTGGTTTAGGGCTTCCTGCTGCCGTTGCAGTTGCAGCTGCAGCTGCGCCAACGCCAGCAGCAACGAAAGTTGCCGCAGCTGCTGCCAGGAGGGGAATGGCGCCCAACGAGGGCGCGCTTAACTTAAAAGCTGCTGATACTGATACTGATCAAAGATATATATGTATAAGCTTATTTTTATATATATTTATTTGATGAAGTCAAAGTTGACTAAGCCCATTCCACACTAGTTTCCCAAGCTGTGGCGCCCAACGTGACTAATCCGCCACCGTTCGCTCCAAGCATTGTTATCATTTCTTTAACACCACAACTGTGGTGGGTGTTTACACTTTGATTTTATTTACCTTACCTTCACTTTTCATCTCTCACTCCCCAGATTTTTGCCCCTGCTCGCCTCGGATTACAAAGCACGTCCGAATGGGAAGCGATATTAAATGTGATCTGCATAACGGAAGTGAAGCGTTCAGCGCGTGAGTTTTACAGCTTATTAAGCTACAAATAAAAATTAAAATAAAATAAAAAACCAAATTAAATTAACTTTAATTTGGGCATTTAAGTAGTTTTTAATTTGACGCCCACCCGAAAACAAGTGGAAAAAACTAACGCAAACAAATTCACAAGTTCTCAAGTTCAAATTACACAATTAGCGGACAGAATTTGAGCCAAACGCGGAAACATGGCTAGATCTAAGCCGGATCTAAGCCTAGGGGCTGAGAAAATTGTTGACGCTACTTAAACCATGGGCGTAATCAAATTAGCAGCGATTATTTATGGCTGCTTTACACTATTAACTAAGTTGCCAAGGTCCCATCTGGACGCACCACGCCCGTCAAGCCTGAGATCATGCTCTAAGACTGACCACAACAAATGCGTTGTTCCGTTTGTTTGCTCATTTAATCAGTGGCGCAGTCAAGCGCAGCCCACCGAATTCAATCTGGGCTTGTTGAACATGCCCTTAAACTGTCGCAGGCTTTAACCAATTGGGAATTGTAAATGAATTTTCTTTTAAACTGCTTGCACACTGCTTTGTTACTGCTTGGCTGTGCTTATTGAGCTTTCTTTCCATATTTTTTGGCATTGATTCGGTAAATATAGATATAATTTTTTTAATTTAGTTCCTTTCCATTTAAGGTTGTTAATAATTTAAATTTTTATTTTAAATATTAAAATAATTATAAACTTATACATTATTAAAAAAAAGGACTTTAAACACTAAGTATGTAAAATGATTGCTAAATACGAACTGCATTTGGTGTAGTCCAAATGTGAGTGTATTCAATGCTTAACGGACACTTGGGAAGCTCGAACTAAACTCGCTCAGGAGTCGTGGAGTTTACTAACGGTGAAGGGAAGGGGGGATATGGGGGATGAAGGATAAAACTAGTAATAGGGCGCCTCAAATTCGAGACTGGGCGACTTATAGTAAACGGTTTGTGAGGTCGGAGAATGGGCGTGCACATGAAAAGTGTTGGGCTGAATATACGACGGCTGCTGCTGGGACAGCTCAGTGTGGAATTGTGCGTATTGGCCATAAGATTGAGCCTGAGCTAGAGACTGAGCCTGAGAGTGAGCTTGAGCTTGAGCCAGACCTAGAGACTGAGCCTGAGCTTGAGCTTGAGTCTGCAACTGAGACTGAGTCTGAACTGGGTACTCATACTCCTCCTCTCGCTGATGCGACTGCTGCGGCCTAAACTGTGGCGCTGATTGCGGCTCCGGCCACTCCCTGTGCATGCTGTAGGTGGGCGGCAGCTCAAACGAATTCGATTGCATTTGCATATATTGGACGGAGTCATCCAGTTGCTGACCCGCGAAGGGTTGGCGCTGATAGCGCTCGGGCAGCGCCTGTCCAATCAGCTGAGCACCTCGCTGACCAGGCCCCATATAGCGATCATGCTCTGCGCCAGCAGATAGACCACTAGCTTCGCCGCGCTCAGCGCCTGCTGCAGCACCAGCAGCAGCTTGATGATTGGCGGCATATTGAAATGTATTCAGTCGATTGGCGGGCTGAGCGCTGACAGGCTGCCAGGAGTCAGCAGGATCAGGATGCTGCTGTGGCTGCTCACGTTCATAGTACTGCATGTTGTAGGGTCCCAGATAGTCCTGCTGCTGCTGTGTCTGGTGCCGTTGGTAGCCCGGTGTTGTTGTGCCGCTGTAGGTGTGCTCATAGGGCGACAGCTGCTGCGGCTGGACGGGATTGGGCAGCCAGTGTCCGGTGGTGGTCACAGCCTCCGTGGTGGGCTCACTGGCCGCGGGCAAATACTTGTGCGACGGTCCATTGTAGCGATAACCATTCCGATTGGCCACAGCTGGATCATAGGGTCGCTGCAGCTGTTGAATGCCATGGACAACAGCTTGACTGGGCGCACAAGCGTTTAGCACGGCCAGAGCGATCGGTAAGATGCCCTACAAGTTGTTGTTATGAATTACTTTGCCTAGTTTACTTATAAACACACACATACCGTATACACTTTCATGTTGAGTATGTTAATCCTTGGTACTGGGTGCTCGGTGCTGGCTGCTGGCTGCTGGTTTGTGTCGTGTGTGTGAAGGCAGCTGGAACAATGGCAAACCCAGCGGTTGTTTCAATACTTTTTATAGCACTGAATTGTCTAACTCGTGCAGATTTATCATCAATGGCCAACATCTGTGTCTATGTGTGTATATATATGTGTGTGTGTGTCAGCGTTGGCCGGCTCGAAAAGCAATTGAATCACGCTTTGTAACTGCTGACACAAAGTGTTTGCAAAGTGTGCCACAAAAACAAATAATATTAATACCAGCATATACACATATTTGTCAATATATTTCAATTTTCTGTATCTTTAAGCCAAACAGAACAAATTATCGCATATGCATAATCGCAATGAATGACTAGAGATTTTTTTCTGCACTTACCAAACGCGACAACTTCTGGCCGTGACCGTGGCAATGGGTCAAGCAGACGTGTGCAATGACTTTCTTTGGCCATTCAAGATTTTTATCGCCAATACGAATGCACTTGGCCCTGGTTTCCAGCCGGAAATGAACGTGTGCTATTTTCTTTGGCGAACGTAACGTTCGTTTAGAATTTGAATTTCGATAACGATTGTCACGGCATTAGAGTAAAAAGGCATGCGTGGGCAGCACTTTTACTTTTGTTGCTGCTGTTGTTGTTGTGTGCGTGCATTGTATTACACAATCGTCATCGATGAGTTTGAATGATAGGCGCGTGGGCACACCAATTATTTGTACTAGCGCAAAAAGAAAACAAAAACAATTTTAAGTGGACCAGCCAAAAATTTCAATGCCAAAAACAATTGTGACTGACAGCACTGACAGTGCCTACTTGAAGAGCCACACCATGCATATAAAATTCCTTAATTGGTAGCAGTATGCAAAATCAATAAAATCAATATCAGTGGGACTTTTTTGCAACAAAGTGTGTCTCAATTAAATTACATAATATCTTAAAGCATTTATATTGTGTTAAAAATAGCAATGCGTTTCTGCATGTTTGTCAATAATTGACTGTAAACAAATTTTGCACTTGTTAAATTTCCCACGTAGCAGAATATTTCTTTCTGGTATTTCTTGGTATTTTGCCAAATTTTTTTTGCTGGACAATTATCGAATAGTTAAACACCAGAAAAAAATCTATGTACATATTGGCGCACACTATTGCTCCTATGTTTTAGTATTTTCCATAAAACTTTGTCTTAAAACTATCCACAGCAATGTAATGATTACACTATCTTAATAGACAACCAACTTCTAAAGGTATTTCTTTTTCAATTTAAAAGGATAAATCAAATAATGTCAAGTTCGGCCAACTATCGATATGGATTTTTATATCGCATGCCATAGTTAACAACGATATGTGTCATCGAAAATATCGTGGTTTATTTTAATCGCTACGGTCGATAAATCGATGTATTTTTTACATGCCCACTACATTGCTGTGGAGTCGCCGCTTTGAAAGCGTTTACGGGGGAAAAAGTGCAAAATAAGAGTTTTTTTTTTTTTTTTTTTAATTAGTGCAAGTGTACAACCCATGTAAGTACAGGCATCAATTTTTTTTCTGTTTCTGAAAACGCAATTAATAGCGATTTTCATTTTTCGGCTACGGCTTTGGCAATATATGTGTACAGATATATATTTTTTTTCCGTCAAAGACAAGCTGTGTATGTGTGTGATCAATTTTTGTGTTGGTATAGTTTTTTCTACCCTACTGCCGCCGCGGCGGCTGCCGCTGTTGTTGGGTGCTACTGCGGCGGTGGCGACGGCGGCTTTTACTGCCGCTTCCACGCAATAGTTTTGCATTGAAAATTTGTCGGCCTGTAGCGCCCCCTGTGACTGTCGTTGTGTCATAAATTTGTTAATTTAATGTTTTAACACGCCACAAGTGCACATACACATGTACAGAAAAAAAAAACACTCACACACACATACAGAGACAGGAGCACAGCCGCGCGCACACATACGCTGTGATTTTGTTATACATGCATGCAGAAATAAACGCATACATGCGCAAAAGTGCAATCGGCGTTGTTTCCAAGCCCCAACGGCGTCGACTGCGGCAGCGGCGGCAGCCATCGCCAATAGCCGAATTGAATTTCCTTTGGCCGATTTATGCATTCGGTAGTTTGCCTGGGCTGAGCTGAGCTGAGGTGAGCTGGCCTGGGCAAACGGCAGCTCGTCGTGCATTTTGTGCCCGGGTCCACCGCAACCGCAGCCCCATCGGCGGCCGAGTCCCCGGATGCCGAGCTCGGACTGACAGCAGCCGAAGCCTGCGAACGCCAGCAAACATGTACATAAAAGACGTGCACTCAACACAGTCCTGTCACAGTGACATCCAAAAGTTCGCGCGCATCAGTTGCAGGCGGCATAAATTAAAGAAATAATAAAACTTAATGCAGCTGCAGCTTTTTCACAGCAAACATTTTTTTCTCTCCTGATTTTCATTACTTGATTTTTACAATATTTGTGTGCGTTTTAAACTTGCAGGCAACTAGGAAGCTAGAGAAAAGTTGTAAAAGAAAAAAAATTAATAAGGGGCGAGAGCAGATCAAATACAAATCATGCCCAAGCCAGACAATAAAAAGCATAGGGGCACTAACAAAGCGGCGGACGACGACCAGGGTTCGGACATAGAAGACAAGGTACGTTTGCATGCCCAACTAACTGCGAGTCCAACTGGGCTCCTTTTTATAATTTCAAGAAAATTGTTTATTGGTGTCTTTATTTACTCTTTATTTCTTATTGGTGAACTTCTGCTGTGGCGCACAGCAATCGGATGATGCCATAGAACAGGATGAAGATAGTCAGAACGCGGGCGAAGATATGGAGGGTGACAGCGATGATGATGATGATGATGAGGATGATGATGATGACGACGATGACGATGATGATGACGACGATGACGAGGATGATGAGGACGCGGATGTTGGAAACAAACGGTCAACAAAAAGCAAACAACAGAAAAAACAGCTCAAACAACAACAGCAGCTACAGCTACAGCAACAGCAGCAACAACCTGAGGAAATAGAACTATCTGCCGATGAGGACGGCAGTGGTGAAAATGACAATAGGGACATCAACAACCAACAACAACAGCAGCAGCAGCTACAACAACAGCAACAGGGGAACGCCAGCGACGGTGCGTACGGAGGAGCAACTGGCGTTGCCGGAGGCAATGAGGATCGCACGAGCGCAACAAATCTGATCATCAACTATTTACCACAGGACATGACAGATCGTGAGTTGTACAATTTGTTCAGCAGTTGTGGCTCTATCAATACATGCAAAATAATGCGAGACTACAAGGTAAGCAAAAAATTGAAGGAGCACCGCAGCAGGGGCCTTGGGGGCCACAATTATAGTTTGTGTGCCTGTCCCTGTCGCACGCTGTAATACATACACGCTCTGGCATTCGTATATCTCGCGCCATCTCACTCATATACATTGTAAACTTATTGTCGTTGTCTCTTTCACAGACCGGATATAGCTTCGGCTACGGCTTTGTCGACTACAATTCGGAGGCAGACTCCGAGGAAGCGATAAGGAAACTCAATGGATTCTATGTGCGCAATAAACGTTTGAAGGTGCGTGGCCACCCACCAAAAATGCGCCCATGGCTGGCTGGGCGTTTAATTAAAAACATAACCATAAAAACGAAAAAATAACCACTTGCGTCCTTTGGTTGCCACTTTAATCAACTAACATGAAATAATATTTATGTATGCCCTATTTATAACCGTCCGTATTTCTTATGTAGGTCTCTTATGCACGACCTGGCGGGCAATCGATTAAGGACACCAACCTGTACGTGATCAATCTATCCCGCAACATCAACGATGATCAGCTGGATAGAATATTTTCGCCCTACGGTCTGATCGTTCAACGTAATATCTTGCGCGACAAGTTGACAGGTCGTCCGCGGGGCGTAGCATTTGTACGGTAAGCGGAGCCTTAATGCTCACTAATCAAAATTTACAAGTCATATATTATGCAATTTGTAACCACCATATATATATATATATTAATTGAATTGTATGGCTTAATTGTATTATTCGTGCGAAATTTTAGCAACATTGGGCAACGCAGCAGAGACATAAACTAGATGTTCATTTGTTGTCAATCCAATTGTAAAACGTGTTTTAAACAAATATTTTCAAAAGGAAATTTTATCTTTGAATATGCTATGTTAAAAGCAGAGAGAGCGCTGTAAATTTAACAGCAGCTGTACATAAAAATCTGTGACAAGTGCGAGTGGCATTTAGCTTAAATACTATTGTGCTTTTACTGTTCAGCTGATTATATGTATACATTCAAACGCAATTTACGTGAAGTGAACCAAAAAAAACAAGCTAGCTATTGTTCTCCAAATAATTTTCATTAAGTGGAGATGCGCATGATCAGAAGTGCAGCAGTTATCTCCTTTTAAACCATACAGTTAAAACATATGTAGATGTAAAGTCGGCGGTGGAGAACAGTTTGTCGTTTTTTAATATAATAACAAGTGGGCTACACTTCGGTTGTTTATTTAATAGCAAAAGGCCAAAGTTTTCAAGCTGTTTTACCAATAGGAAGTGACAATCCAACTTAAAGTTTGATTTTATTACCGGTCTATAGGGATTTTTTGCATTATCAACGATATATTTTAATTAAGTTGGTATAAAGAAAAAATGTACAATAAGGTAAACTTTTAATAGACTCAGCAAATGATGAAAATAATTAAAACTGGCCAATCTTTTGGCCTCAAGTGTCGACAAAAATCGGTTTAACCTATATTAAATATGTGTTCAATTTGAATGAGTAATTATTCAATTTTCATCTTTACTTTCTTTATTATGTATATATTTTTGGAACCGAAGTGTTTTTTTGTTTGTGAGGGCTAGCTGCTTTATAACTAAAGATTGTTTTTTCGTCTAACAACAACAAGCTACAACATTAACATTTTTTGCGATGCGCCTAACATACCCTTAAAATGCTTGATGGTAAATTGATTTATTTCACATAACTAACAAAATTTGCAACTGCTTTCATACGCCCAGTCACCAATTGAAACAATAATAACTAACGCTTACCTTTGCCTCCCTTCCCCCATGAACGCTCTCGACTTGCAGTTACAATAAGCGCGAGGAGGCACAGGAAGCAATTAAAGCCCTCAACAACACGGTGCCGGAGGGCGGCAATCAGCCAATTTGGGTGCGTTTGGCTGAGGAGCACGGCAAGGCGAAGGCTGCACAGTTCATGTCACAAATAAGCGGCGGTGGCGGACCACATATGGTCCAGCAGCAGCCGCCGCCGCATCATATGAATCCGCACATGCAGCAGCCGCCGCACCATCAGCAGCACCACATCCCGCATCAGCAGCAGCAGATGCTCCATCAGCATCATCAGCAGCAACAGCAGCAGCACCAACACCAGCAGCAGCAGCAGCATCAACAGCAGCAACACCATCATCATCATCATCACAGTTTGCCACCACCGCCGCATCACATGCAACAGTTGCATCACCATCCGCACGTAGGTGGCGGCGGAATCGGTGTCGGAGTCGGCGTCGGTCTGCCACAGCCGATGCACGGCGGTGGCGGTGGCGGCGGCTACCACCACAATATGGCACACAGAGGTAGATCAAATAGAACAACACGATCTCAAAAACCGCATCCATATAACCATGCACAGAAATTTATTTAAAACAAAATTAATTTCTTTACACAATATTAGCTGCATCTCACAGGTGAAGTGTTCATGCTGCCATTGCCAATCAGAATTATGCCAATGCCCCGTCCACAAGCGCAGCTGCAGCTGCAGCTGCAAATCTTGCAGCAGCAGCAGCAGCGGCGGCAGCAACTGCATCTGCAGCAGCAGCAGCAGCAGCCACAGCGACAACTACTGCAGCGCCAGCAACACATGTTCAGCGTTTTAAGATATGCAGCTGCAGCAGCGTCCACAACGGCTGCAGCCACAGCGACGGCGGCAATGGCCAACAACAACAACATCATCACCACCACCACCACCACCATCACAGCAACGGCAGCATTAACAACAGTAACTTCAACAAATACAGAAAATCAACAACCACATCAGCAACAACTACAACAGCAGCAGCAACAGCTACAGTCATTAATACAACAAGAACAAGAGCAACAACGATACATAGCCGCACCAACTATAATGCTTCAAGAGCAATAAGAGCGGCAGCAACAAATACAACAACGGTATCAGTACAAAACTTAGAAAGAGCGTCAACAAGCGCAGCTGCATTGCGCGCTGCAGCAGCCATACCCGCAACAACAACAATAAACGATACGAGAACAAACAGACTTGTCACCGCCTACGCGTCTCCACGTCCGTCAACAATGCGACATCAACAGCAACGGCAACAAAGGCAGCAGCAGCAAACGCATCAGCAACAAGTTCGGCAGGAGCAACAACTGCAGCAAACGCAGCAGATGCTCGAACAATTGAATTTGCAACAACAGCCGCAGCAGCAGCGAGTGCAAGAACAACCGCGGCAGCAATACCATAGGCAACAACAACAGCCGCAGCAGCGATTGCGACGCCAATCTCAGCCGCAGCGTCTGCAACAACAAGTCTGTGATTGTTGCGTCTGCAGGCAATTGCCATACAATCAGAGGCAGTATTTGCAACAACAACAACCACAGCAGCAGCAGCAGCAGCAACAATTGCGGCGGCAAGCTCAGCAGCAGCGGGTGCAAGAACCACTTCGTCAAGAGTTAAATTCGCAACAACAACTCTGTGATTGTAGGCTTTGTACGCAAGTACCACAAATGCCGCAATTGCAACAACAACCGCTTCAACGGCTGCACTTGCAACAAGAACCGCAGCAGCCGCTGCCAGAGCAGCAACATTCAGATAAGCAACTGGAAGATCTGCAGGTGCAACAAAACCTTCGTTATCAATTGCAGCAGCAACATCAGCAATTGCAAGAATATTCGCTGCAAATGCAGCAACAACAACCAATGCAGCAGCAGCAGCTTGAACCACTACCGCTGCAGCAACTGCAACCGTTGCAAATGTCCCCTATGCAGCCAGTTTATGCTTACGATATGAATGGATATTATGTGCCAGCCGTATACGCATTACCACCGCCCACCCACTATGCAGTGCCGTATGTTGTTCTGCCGCCGGTTGCAACAGCAATGACGACAACAACAACAACAACGGCCACTGCATCTGCTTCGGTAAACGGCAGCAGCTGCGTTTACTATCAATATGCGAATACCAGCTATGTGAATAGCATTAACTATTTCGATCGCAGCACAGATCAAATGTGTGCCATGGGCCTGGTCTATGTGACCTGCAAGCGTAACGGCAATAGCCTCGAAGCAGCTGCAGCTCTTGCCCATGCTCACGAGCAGGCTCAAGCCCATGCCAGAGCCATTGCCTTGGCCTATGAGGAGTCGCTGGAGCCGGACGACAACAATGACAGACGCGGAGGCGGTGACAGCAACTAAAAAGTGTTCGATAAAAAATAAAAAGCTTAATGAAAGCAAAATCGACAATGAAACTAAAGTGAAAACTTGAACCTGTAAAATTGTATATTTAAATATTTGTATTGTTGTTGTTGTTTTCCCGATGAATCTATGTGCTGAATGTAAAATGAAACCCCAAAACATGTATATATATATATAAATATATTTATATATATATATATATATATTAATATATATAGATGTATTTTATAGATACATATTTATATATGCAAGCATAGGCAGTCAACCCAAAAAATATATTTAAATGCCAAAACGAAAAATAACTTTATAACCTAAACAAAGCAAAACGGAAAGCTTTTACAACATGCAGCTAGTAAAAGGCAAATTAAAAATACGTTTTGGGTTACGGCAGCATTCAAATTAAAATCAAAGACCATCAAAAAATATGAAAGTGAACTCGAAAGCAATTGGCAGCAAAAACAAAAACTATGATAATAATTAATATTTACTTGTGCAACAATTCTCTAAATGCCGCAAAGTTGAATGCAAATTGAAAACAGAGAGCAAAGCAAAATAAGTAAATATTAAATCTAACGACTATGTATAAATATGTTCCAAAGTACACAAAAACACAAACATATATACACACCCATAGACTTGTCCTGATATTGATTAGCAGAAATGATTATTGATTGTTTAATTTGGCTAAAAAAAAAAAGATCAAGAATTTTGTATCGTAGCGCATGTGCAAAGGCAAAGGCTGTAAATTGTAAAAGCAGAAAGCAAGCACACACAAACAAATACACACACACACACACACACACATACACACTCCAATTGCTATGAATTTGTATAAATAAAAAAGGCAAAACTAAACAATGATAAAATGCAAAGTATAGACTACATATAAGTAAAACCTACATATGTATATTAAAAATCGAAATATGTGTTGAGAGAATAGGAAATGTGACAAGAGCGCGAAAAATGCGCTTGCTATGCACATAAATTAAATATGATGTAATAATGTATTGATGTACGAATGTGCATTCGCACTAAGTTAAGTGTAAACAATGAGTAACTAAAAGCTGATTATGGAAAAACGAATTTGTTATGTGAGACAAAAGCAAAAACAAAAATAAGAAACAAATTAATAAAAGTAAAATTAATATATAAAAATATTAAACCATGTAAAAGAGAGTAAATGCAAAATGCCCACTAAGAGCAGAACATTTGATATAAATAATTGACTTTTTTTTAATAGTTTTTAAAAACTAGTCTTATAGCATTATAATAGTTAAGACATTTTTTTTTGCAAGAAAAAACCAACAAACTAAATTTATAGAAATGAATATATAAAAAAAGATACATGTACTAAAAAATAATAATAAACAAAAAAACATATAAAAAACAAAACACATCCCCCAAAAAACATTGAAAACAATATAAAAAATAATTAGAAAATACGATTAAAATCTGTATATAGAAAAATAATATTTTGTATTTGTGTGAATCAAAAAGAGAGAGAATGCAAAAAAAAAATGGCGTCAGCACAGTATGAAAGAGCTTAAATATAGTATCAGGCCACATGCAATCGATGGAGATAGCAAGCGTACACAGAAAGAAACAGCTATAGTGGACAACAATAGGTACAGTCAGACAAATGGGGCTTACAACTAAGATTTAAGTATTTTTTGTGTACTCTAAGTAATTTGTATGTAAAATGTAATGGATAATAATGGAGGAAACTTCTTTCGAATAGTTTAATTATACATTGAAACAAAAAAGTTGATGTTTCTACAGGCTATTTTAAATGTAATTGAAAAACGATACTCCATATCCATATATATAAATTTATATCTATGAATGTATACAATACATACAAAGAGCAACTGCTTTTATACAAGACGACCAGTTGAACATTGATGGTCAAAAATGTCCAGAAACATTAACAAAAGAAAGAAAAAACATAAACTCAATTACATTATAAATGGCGTACACAAATGGATGTTTATATAAATTTTCAAGTGTCAAAACGAAACTACTACAAGTATGTGTAATAAATGTGTTTCAAACCACCAAATAAAAACTGTCGCATAATTTTCATTTATGCCAAAAAAAAATAAAGAATATTGCATTTCTGATTTTGAATGAGTTTAAATGGCGCCATGTTGATTGTCTGTTACTAACATGAACGTGCATGTTATTAACATGCCAGTGTTGCCCATGGTATTATATTGAGTGCGGTCACACTGGTGTACCATTGGAAAATACCGTGTGGAAAAATACCAGCACATTCCAATGGCAATTAGCGCAAAAAAATAAAGAAAAATAAAGCAACTGAAAAACAATAGCAGGACCCAAAATACGACACCAAAACGTGATTAACACACAAGTGCTGAGACAGCCCAGTTACGACAGAACGCAACCAGTGCGCGCAATCAGAGACAGCCTGGGCATTGGACACACTTGTTTTTTTTGTGTTGATTTTCCTGCCTATGAAACGGAATACGCAATAAATGATAATCGACCTTCCCCCCTCCCGCAATTGTGATTGACCAGCAGCGCAGCGGGGCGGGCAGGCGGTAAGAGTGGCGCCAAGCGCCAGCCAAAACAGACAAGTTGCAAACCAAATATAAATTACAAATTGGAAGCAATAACAACTACAGCAGCAGCAGCAGCAGCAACAACAACAACAACAAAGATAGCGATTAACGATAATCGTAGCCGCAACAGCGCCTGGAGATGCCGCAGATGAGGGCCGCTGCCGCTGAGGCGGCCGCAGCTGGCAGTGGCGGCGCCCAGCCGCTGGTAAAAATTGGCCACTATCTGCTGGGCGCCACCCTGGGCACGGGCACCTTTGGCAAGGTCAAAATCGGCGAACATCAGATCACTCGGCTGAAGGTCGCCGTCAAGATACTCAACAGGCAGAAAATCAAGAGTCTCGACGTTGTCTCCAAAATCAAGCGCGAGATACAAAATCTCAAGCTCTTCCGTCATCCGCACATCATCAAGCTGTATCAGGTGAGCTACCCCCTTCCCCTATACCGCCACCTACCCCACTTTTAGCCGCTCAGCTGTTTAGAGATGGGCGCGTGTTGCATCTCACGTAGCCGCAATGCGAAACTTGATAAACACACACTGAGAAATACCCTCGTTTTTCATTTACTAAGTACTGCGTGTAAACAAGTGTGGTGCCTCTACGCAGCCATACCCTATATTTAGGCAGCTTGGGTAGATCTCAGAGCTCATCAGTTTGAAACCTGACTCTTAAACTGTAAACTTTCAACTGTATCAATTTCAGTTAAAAGTGTTTTTAGTTTGATTTACGAGAACTTTTTAAACAAGCCAAATTCAGTGCAACTGTAACTCTGATAGTTTAAATGGGGACGGAACCCCGTGGTGGTTGTTTCCAGAATTCTAGCTTTTGCTTTAAGCTCAAACTGCGACTCTAAAACTGTTAGATGCATCTTTGAAGGACTCCAAAACTGTGACTTTTAAATAGTGACTCTGGAAATTGTGAGTCTAAAATTATGCATGATATACAGATTCCGCCTTCAAATTGTAAGGTCGGCTACAAAAGTAATTTGCTGAAGTTCAAGTTAAGTTTTTTAAAAGTCATTCAATTGGCGACTCTCAAACTATTGCTGTACATTTGTGAAAGATTAATAACCTTTAGTGATTATAAATTTCAATTTAAAGCCCGAGCTCCCGAATGAAATCAAGACGCAACTGGTTTGTAAACAGTTGGCAACGTTTATAAGTAGCCGGAATAAAAGGAAACCCTGCACAAATCTCAGCCAAGCAAGGCCGATGAAGGCATTGTTTGACCCACTTAATGTCCGAAACACATAAACAATAAACAATATTCAATCCCGCAGGCCGCTTGTCATGTAAACAATAATAACAAATGATTTCTGTTTATGAAAACCACTAAATCGGCCAGGACTGAAACAATCAGCGCTCATTTTATGGCCATGATATAATTGTCTTATCTTAATTGGCAAAGGGTTTCGCAACTGTGATAAGAGATAGTAGTAAAAATAAATGTATATATATAGATATTGTAGTAAAAGGTGCCTCTTTAAGATAAGATTAAAATATCATGGGATTTGGCTTGCTTTATGTAAAATAGACAATAATATTTTCTAAGACAGGATGGTTAAATGTGAGATCGAATTTGTTTATAGACTAACAAACTTTTGTTAAACTCTGAGTGGGTTAGAGAAATGTGAATATAATAATATTAACATAATTTTGCATTTCATTTTATTGTGTTCCATGGATCATGGTATCAGGGTATTTCCTAGTCGGGCATTCCCGACTTATGCTTTCTAACGGGTTTTTATGGACAATAAATAATATTCAACAGAATAACTTAATAATATAGTCTGTCAATGCAGCTGTTTATAGTTTGTTAGGTGTTGTAAAAACAAGTAAGAATGCTATCATTAAAAGTGCATGACTGAAAGATACCCTGTATATAGTTTCTTAATGTATTATTCCTTAGACGCTCGTGTCACAAATGAAAAAACAAACAAGACACGAACTAACTGCGAATATAAACCTTACATAGACCTTCATTCCTTATTCGTGCCTAGCACGCTGAAAATGCTACAACTAAAAACACTTTCTCTCCAATGAACAGGTCATCTCGACACCCTCGGACATCTTTATGATCATGGAGTATGTAAGCGGCGGCGAGCTGTTCGATTATATTGTGAAGCACGGCAAGCTGCAGGAGCATCAGGCGCGACGCTTCTTCCAGCAGATCATTTCGGGCGTGGACTATTGCCATCGGCACATGATCGTGCATCGTGATCTGAAGCCGGAAAATCTGCTGCTCGATCACAATATGCATGTGAAGATCGCTGACTTTGGACTGTCCAACATGATGCTGGACGGCGAGTTTCTGCGCACGTCGTGCGGCTCGCCCAACTATGCGGCGCCCGAGGTGATATCGGGCAAGCTGTACGCTGGGCCCGAGGTGGACATCTGGTCGTGCGGCGTCATTCTGTACGCGCTGCTGTGCGGCACGCTGCCGTTCGACGACGAGCATGTGCCGTCGCTGTTCCGCAAAATTAAGTCCGGCATTTTTCCCATACCGGAGTATCTGAACAAGCAGGTGGTGAACTTGGTGTGCCAAATGCTGCAGGTGGATCCGCTGAAGCGCGCCACCATTGAGGAGATCAAGAAGCACGAGTGGTTCCAAAAGGAGCTGCCCGCCTATCTGTTTCCCTCATCCATCGAGCAGGACTCGAATGTCATCGACACGTACGCCGTGGCCGAGGTCTGCACCAAGTTCGGCGTCAAGGAGTCTGAGGTCCACAATTCGCTGCTTAGCGGCGATCCACACGATCAGCTGGCCATCGCCTATCATCTGATCATTGACAACAAACGTTTCGCTGACGACGCGGCCACACAGATCAGCGAGATCAATAACTTCTTTGTGGCCGGCTCACCGCCGCCGCCCATGGCCCATTCGCCTCACGAGCCACGGTCCAGCGGCGGCGACCCGGTGCCCACTGTCATTATGGGCGTTGGTGGTGTCGGTGGTGTTGGCATCGGCGGCGGCGGTGGCGGCACTGCTGCCAGCTCTGGCACTGCCACGCCCAGCGGCGTGTCGAGCAGCACAGCGCCCACCATACGACCGCATCCGGAGCGCATAGCGCCAATGCGTGAACGCCAACTGGCCATGTCCGTA
This sequence comes from Drosophila lacertosa, assembly GCA_004143845.1. Lineage (NCBI taxonomy): Eukaryota > Metazoa > Arthropoda > Insecta > Diptera > Drosophilidae > Drosophila > Drosophila lacertosa. Next base: position 26,708 of record SCDZ01000361.1, read on the forward strand.
CAGAATACGGGCGGCGCCGCCTTCCCCGAGAAGACGGCACGCGGCGGCACGCCCATCAAGCGCGCCAAATGGCATCTGGGCATACGGTCGCAGAGCAAGCCCAACGACATCATGCTGGAGGTGTATCGCGCCATGAAGGCGCTCAACTACGAATGGAAGATCATAAATCCGTATCATGTGCGCGTGCGGCGCCAAAATGTCAAGACCGGCAAGTTTTCAAAAATGTCGCTGCAGCTCTATCAGGTCGATCCGAAGAGCTATCTGCTCGATTTCAAGTCGCTGACCAACGACGAGGTCGAGCAGGGCGACGATGTCATCATGGAAAGCCTCACACCGCCGCCGTTGAGCGTCAGCGGCACAATGCCGCTCCAGCCGACCGGCCATCATACCATGGAGTTCTTCGAGATGTGCGCGGCACTCATCATACAGCTGGCGCGCTGAGATCACGCCTACCAAAACAAACACAAACACAAGCACACACACACCCACACCCACACACACTTTTCATTTTGAATACGCCCACGGCATGGCGTCCAAATGTCGCGGTGCATGCCACAAATTAAGTGAGAAACTGTGCCGCACATTTGGCCGTTGTTGCGTCGTGTTATTAATATTATTATAATTATTACTATTATTATTGTGGAATATATCTCCATGCGGAATTCGAGCGAACTTTTGAGCAGAGAGCAACAAAACAAAACAAAAACAAGAAGAGCAAAACAAATGTTAGCTAAAGAATATTGTTTTCGTAACGCGTTGATAATCCGATAGTTTTTATTTTTAAATTGTGTTGCTACGCTTGGCGCTTAGTCCTTTTTGTATGTCCTTTATGTTTTGAATCCTTGATAATCATATTATTTTTATTTTTATAAACTATTGTATTGTATATTGTATTAATTGCTAAACAACAAAAGCGAAAACTAAACAAATTTATTTGATAAATTAACATGGAGTTGCAATAATCCCCCACCCCTCCCCTTATCCAATTTTCCCCATTCCTCCCCCTTTAGCAGGCCGTTGGCTTTTACCGCTTGGCAGCCTTTTCTTTTCATTTTTTATTTGTTTGTTCGTTTTTTAAAAATATGGTATAAGGCATAGCTAAAATATACAGCTTGCGGCAAAAAATCTTGGTAATTCTAAACTGTAACAAGACACAAAGTGGAACTAAATATACGATATATTCAAATATACATCCAGTTGCCAGCAAATCTTAAATCAAATTATTATCTTTATTACTTAAGTTAAGTTTCTTGTTTTTATAAGTTAAGAATTTAGTTATAAGCTTTTTTAAGTACCAATTTTTTTAATACAATTGTCTGCTAAGGAACACGCTATAGCATTAGCTGGGATTCAAACCAGGATTCTTCTAATATATGCAAGGATATGGCTGATTTAGAGCAGTCAGATTTCTTAAAAGGACGCTTTTTATAGTCATAACTCGTTCATATCCTTTAGGATCCTTGAAGGACATACCTTTTTAAACTTGTGGGAAGCAAGACTATCGATTGGCATTTAAGGATTTTCAGGATTTCATCAAAAATTTCGCCCAAAAAAGTTGCAAGGGGGTAGGTCGAAAATTTGGCTAAAAACCAAAAAATTGTCTTTAACTTGGCCATTTAAATGACTATCTCGATGTCCTTTGGTCAACAGATATTGTTTTCCCTGCCGATTAAGAATTTACAATAAAAAGGATGAATATCCTTCCAGGAGCGAGGATAAAATGGCATTTTTTAAAACAAAAAACTAGCTATAATTCGGCTGTATCCTTGCTGATCCTGGCAAGTCCTGTGTCAAACAACTCGTATTAATCAGGGCTATCGGCTGACCAAAAAACATTAAAATCGTCCCGTCAGTTTCCGAGATATCAAGGATTTATTGGTTTTGGTCAGTTTTCTTGCGGCCTGCGAAACGAAAATTCCCCAAGTATACAATTCTTAGATGACCCCATAACTTTTTTCTATCCACCGATAGAGTTCGTCCTTACGATTCTCATGTACCAGGTCCTTTGAAAATTCGCAAGGATTTGGCCGAGTAAGAGCAATTTTTCTGATAAGGACATTTGTTTTATATGAATAACTTGGCCATATCTTTAAGGATCCTGCTTGCGATTATAATGGCTTAAACTTAGACAACTCATCTGCCAGGACCAAGGAGAGTTATTTTGAAATCTTGCTTGTACGATAATACTTTCGACTTTTACGAGCTTCGGCTAAATCAATACTAAATCTATAAGTTAGCCTGTGGTTTGAACATGCAACTTAATTATTGCGTCATTATTGCAATAAATTTATAAAAATATTGCAAACTTCTTCACTTTTTGATTGACAAATAGTTATTAGTAAATACAAAAAATAATTGTTGCCTGGGCTAACAGACTGCGCTGCTTAATTGGTTAACAAACTGACAGACTAGCTGCCTGACAAATGGCGGCGTCAATAAAGCAATCAGCACAGCCTGTATTGTTTTTATTGAGCATTGCTTAATGGCTAGTTTCGATATAGTATATGTATGTATAGAATCAATCAATCATTATTATTATTATTATTATTATCATAAACATAATTCCTATGCTGTGTGCGTACTCGCATAATGTTGAGCACCCGCCCTGCCGTACCCCGTCGTGCCGTGCACCGATTAAATTCTTAAGGCCGCAAATACGATAATATCTACTGCAGATTACTGCTGCTTCTGCTGCTGCAGTTAAAGCTATTGATTCTGCTGCTGCTTGCGCTTCAGTTTGTCGATGAGCGTCTCTATGCTGTTGGCATCCACCAGGCCGATGAACTTGTCCACGACAACGCCATTGCGAAAGGCGAGAACGGCGGGCACGGCCTTCACCTCGAACGTTTCGACCAGATCCAAATTGGCCTCCACATCGATGATGGCCAAATCGATTTCATTCGAGTTCTCCAGCAGCTCCAACATTTTGGGCGTCAGTATTTTGCAGGGATCGCACCATTCCGCATGGAAGTTCACAATCACCGGGTTGTCGCTGTTGATGACCTGCGTGGGGCGGGGTTGAAGAACAGGGAGACAGGTTAAAAAAATTAATTTAAAGCAAGTTAATAAAAGCATTCACATCTATGTATTATGTATTTTGGCTAGTGAAGCCTAAACGATTCTGGCTTATTTGCATACACGCGCACACACACAAACAAGTGCTGAAAGTGCTGTAGTCGGCCTGAAGATACCCTGCACTTGTTATTTACACTAGCGTTTGTTTTGCAAACAAACGTGAGTTTATGGCCAGAACGGGTTGACTTGCTTGGGAAATGCTTTCTAAAATATAAAAATATCAATGTGAACTGGTCATAAGCAGATTAGCCAAATATAGCCCAGCTGCTCGGCTTGAAACAGTTGTGTATACCCTTTATTTGGGCTTGCTGTTTGTTTACAGGGCATCTAACGAGCCGCCAAAACGTACGCAGCGCAAACAAATAGCCGATATGCGTCATGGGTTACGGCCGGAACCGCTCACGTACGCCAAATAGCCCACAAACAGTCGGATAGCCGCATGCCAAGCGCATTGCATAATGCTCCGACACTTGCACTCGAGTATGTGTGTGGTCTGAATACAGGTAGAGATTGTTGTGCCTTACCTTTTGATCGAAATCGTAGTGATCCTTGATGACCAGCTTCTTGTAGTGCATCTGGGACTGTGAGAGATACTTTTGTGTGGCTTTGGCCGCCTGTGGCGCCATACGATGGCAGCTGCTTTGGGCACTGGTAGTGATAAGGCAACAGGCCGCCAGTCGTGGCGCAATGCCCTCAGCTGCGATTTTCAGCATTGTTGTACAGGGCGGAGGTGAGTTGCTGTTGTTGTTGTTTGCTGCTGTGCTCGACAGCTACGTGTGCAGTAACAATATCCTAATGGAGCGCACGCGTTGACTGTGCACGGATTCGTGTGATGGACGCGGTCAGAAGTGCTGAAGACGCTGCGATAAGATAAATAAAGTGTACAAATGTTCACTGCTGTTGTTTTCTTTGTAGACGCGAGCGGTCGGTGCGATTGTCAGCACTTTTGAGTTCTTCTGGCAATATTGGCAATTAAATTGAATGCTGCCATACTGTGTAAGTATGCTCGTTAGGTATACGTGGCAACGCCGAATCCAACCGGCGTTTTTAAATGCGCACACAGTGCGCCAATAAACAATCAGCTTGCATAGCGATGATGATTGTATCAAAGTGTTATTTATAAATTATTTAAATGGTATTGAATTAAAATCGAGCACGTATATTTTTGGCCAAGCTCAATCTCGCACATCTGTTTCGAAATATATGGGCACCCTGAATTTCTGCATTTCACAACACTTGTCAGCCGTTTTTCGAATTTCAACGCCGTTGACTTATGTCCACAATTAAAGATGTTTGTTTAAATAGCATGAAAGCATGTGTGCTCATTAAAGTTGATTGACGTGGCAGCAGAACACTACGATATTATCAAATATTATATGTTGGTCGTAGAGCTGCCACACTAAATATCCATATACATGCATGCACATCTCAATATGTTCACTATTACTAGAACTTGTAACGGTATTGTTTATGTTTAATTAGCTTGACATTCGTATTTACCTGGCGATTCCATCAAGCAGATAACACACGCACACTTTATCCAGCCGCGGTGTAGACATCGTCGAGCTGTCGCCGGCGCCAGTTGAGCGGGATGAACGTCAGCGGGATCTATAGTAGCTACGTGGAGAGCAGGCTCATTGGCATCCAGGCGGAGGAGGCAAATCTGTATGTGGTGCGAGCCCTGCGGCATGTCATACAGGATGTGTTCGCCCAGCTAAGCGCCACGCTGGTGATTACAATTGCCACCAGCAGCTGGACAATTGGCAAATGGTTCGAGCACGTCCTGGGCGATTTGGTGAGCACCTGGAGCGCCGTCTCAGTGCAGATGCTGCACATTGATCAATCGGGCCACGTGCCCGGTCGCAAATACTGCAATCTGGTGCTGGTTGACTCCTTTGAGGGCTTGCGGTGAGTATTCAAAAATAATTAAAGTTAAAAAGTAAAAAATTATTTAAAACTCACGGTAATTGGTTCTCTCGCACAGCTCCACAAAGATTGCCGAGGACAATGCCGGCTATGATGATCACGAGTACTACTTCATATTTCTGCAGGCGCCCGATTCCATCGCTCAGCAGGAGCTGCAGCTGATACTCGACCATTGCCTGCACAACTACTGGCTGCACTGCAATGTGATGGTGCAGACGGTGCGGGTGGAGGTGCTCGTCTACACCTACTATCCGTATACGGAGCAGCGCTGCCAGTCTGCACAGCCCCAGCTGGTTAATCGCTTCGATGGCCAGCGTATGGTGAATGCGCCCATGTTTCCGGAGAAGCTGCAGCAGCTGCACCAATGCCCGCTCTCGGTGGTCGTCTGGAACTCGCCGCCCTTTGTAGAGCTTAATTGGGATGAGCACACATCGCAGCTGCACGCGGAGGGCTTCGAGATCAAGCTGATCCAGCACTTGGCACAGCGTCTCAACTTCAGCCTGCTGCTGGTCAACGTAACGCTTGAAACAGTGGCCAGCTACCGCAAGAACTGGGGCAATGGACGCCCGATGGGACCTCTGGAATTGGTGAGTACCCAAGCTCTGATGGAAATTAGCTAAATCAAGCAACTTTTCTCATTGCAGTTAATGAAGCACCACGCGAATCTAAGCGTGGGCAATTTCCGAAAGACAGCCGGCCGCAATCGTATCCTGACCTCGCCGGTGGCCCACTACTATGCACCCCTGGTGGCTACAGTGGCCATCGAGCATTTCCGCTTTGGTCGCCTGACGCTGCTTTATTTTCCCTTTCAATGGGGTGTTTGGCGCATGCTGCTAGTGGCCCTGATCCTGCACGGGGCCATCTATGTGTGGCGCTGGCGGGATATTGGACTGCAGGTGCTGGAGCTGCTGCTGGGCATGACGCTGGTGCGGCTGCCACGCTCCTGGCTGCAGCGCGTCATCTACGCCCATTGGCTCTACGGCAGCATACCATTACGTGTTGTTTATCAGTCGCTGCTGTTCCACTATATAAGGCTGCAGCTGTTCGAGACGCTGCCCAGCTCGTTCGAGCAGCTGCTGGACAGCAACTTCCGTGGCCTGTGCACGTCCAACATACTGACAATGCTGAGCGAGATGCCGCAGGTGGCCCGGAATTATGAAAGCTTCGTGAGCATTGCATCTCCGTTCGACGAGGCTGTGCTTGATTTACTGCATCAGAGCGGCGATGGGCGGTACTTTGCCATCACCGGCATCGATTCGGCCAATGCGTATTTGACCGCAACGAACCGCCAAAGTAGCTACCACATTTTGGCGCAGTACATCAATCTCCAGCAGGTGGTCATCTATATGCCCAAGCACTCCTATTTCAATGGCCAGTTCAATGATCTTCTGCGCCGCCTGGACGCCAGCGGTTTCATTGACTTTTGGCGACGCGCCGCCTTCAGCGAATACAGCCACAGGAACACTGAGTCACTCAGTGCGGAGCAGGTGCGCGAGCAGCAGCAGGTGGAGCGACAAAATGAACAGCTGCGCCAACTGGAGGGCATATACAGTCTGATGGGCGTCCTTTATGTTCTAGCCATATTGATTTTCGGTGCCGAGCTGCTTTTCCATCGACTGACCAGGCCGGCTAGAGCTAACGATTGATAAGGTTTGGGGAAAGTTCGTTAAATAAACAGTGTTTGTGAAACTTCTATGGAAATCAATATATAACAATACAAAGTAAACGATCTGAATAAAATACACTCTATCCTGTAATTACAATAAAATAGAATAAAAAACATTAAAAACGCTTTGATTTAGAAAAAAATGTATGTTAAGTAGATGAAATGCCTGCAACTCATCTCTTGTACAATAAATGTATCTAAGAATGCTCTGGCCAGACTGATTGACTTGTTAATACCCTGCATCTAGTTGCCAGTTATAGTCATATGCATTCAAACATTTCTCTTTATAGGGGTAAGGGGAAAAAAAATAGGAAAACTAAAGTTCAACTCTGGTCAGCTACTTTTCCACTGGATCATTAATCATAGCCCACTTACAGTCCGGCAATCGAACTGAAAGACAAACAAAACTTACGGCATGTTCCATGGCCCAACCTCAACTGGTGGCCAATGGCATTGGATATTTGAACATTTGGCAGTCGATTGCGAGCGGAGAATGAACATATCACAGCTAGTGGAGTCGTACCACGATCGGTCCGGCGAGCAGATGAACCACATCAATGAGTACGTGGCGCGAGCGCTGCTCCACGTGGTGCACAGCCATATAATGAGCGTGACGCCATCGCTGGTGCTGACCCTGTGCTGTCGGGACACGCATACGTGCAACTTCTATAACGAGATGATGAGCGTACTCTTTCGCAGCTGGGGCATAGCGCCGCTCCAGATTGTGACGGTGGAGCAGGGCATGCAGTACCGTCGAATACCGGGTCGCCGGCATTACAATCTCATCTTCACCGATTCGTATGCAGCCTTTGCCGAAATCGAGGTGGAGTCGCATTCCCGCGAATACAACTACAACGAGCACTATTATATCTTTCTGCAGGCCCGCGATCATCTGCTGCTAAGCGAGATGCGCAAGATCTTTGCCCACTGCTGGCGCCATCAGCTCATCAACTGCAACGTCCAGGTGCAGCGGGCCAACGGCGACATCCTGCTGTACACCTATGTGCCCTTTGGGCCGCAAAGCTGTGCGGACATGACGCCGCAGCTAATCAATCGCTACAACGGCAGCCACATGGTTCACGATCCACTGTTTCCCCGCAAGCTGGGCAACTTCTTTGGCTGCCCCCTGCGCGCCGCACTGTTTCACATGCCGCCGTTCCTCTAGCTGCAGGGCGCCGGTGGCGATGCGCGCATCGTTGGCGGCCTCGAGGGTCGTCTCCTGCAGACGTTTATGCGGCGACTTAACCTAAGCATTCAGGTGAAGCAGCCGTCACGCGGACCGGGCACGCTTAGCTACAAAATGCTGCAGATGGTGAGTACCAAATCATTTCAACTCACCTTCAATCAATTGACTTCTGTCCTTCTAGCTGCAGCGCGGCGAGGCGGATCTGTGCGTGGGTGGCATTCGTCAGACGGTGGCGTACAGCCTCATGGGCACCTCGACGCACAACTATTACCAGACGAGCGTCCGCTTTGGAGTGCTGGGCCTCACCTATGAGCTCAGCTCACTGGACATTCTGCTTTATCCCTATCCGAATAGCATTTGGTTGGGCATTGGCGTTGTGCTCGTGGTGTCGTTGCTGTTGCAGCAGCTCATGGACCGCCTGCTGGACAGAGAACAGGGCGTCAATTGGCTCAATCTGGAGCTGATCTTTGTGGGCATGCCAATGATGCAGACGCCGCGCAGCGTTGCCAAGCGCGTGTACTGCATTATGCTAATGCTTTACACATTACTCATACGTACCGTTTACCAGGGCATGCTCTATCATCTAATTCGGACGCACCAGCTGAATCGTCTGCCGCAATCAATTGAGGAGCTGGTGGCGCACAATTATACAGTGGTCTTGTCAACAGGCATTCACGATGTTCTCGACGAGATACCTACCGTACAGCAGATGAGATTTCGCATTTTCGAAGGCGACGGTTCCCTGCTGCAACCGCTGCACTATGTTGCCGAGCATCCACATGACAAGAGGCAGGTGGCCGCCACAGTGCTGGATATATTCCTCATGTACAATCGCTTGAGCGCCTTCGACGCCCAGGCCCAGCAGCGGGAGGCCAATCATTTCGAGCTCATATCGCAGGATGTGATTAATATGCAGCTTACCATGTACCTGAGAAAGCACTCGTTCCTGATCGATGAGTTCAACGACGAGATCATGTGGATGCGCTCCGTGGGTCTGCTGGCGATTTGGGCACGCTGGGAGCTGGACGAAACTTATTCGCGGGCGGCGCAGGCTTACAACTTTCGGATTTTCGGTCTGCAGGAGCTCAATGTCATCTTTCACCTGGTCCTATTTGGTTTAATGCTCAGCACATTCATGTTTGGCCTGGAACTGCTTTCATTGCGATCTGCACGACTTCAGCGATGGTTTCTCTCAAAATAAATGATAATGCAGTCTTCGGGCTTGAATCCGTCGCTCGTAAAGATTTTCTTGTGAGTGTATGATTTTGATAATTGGATTGACAATATATAACTATGCATTAATCTCAAACGCAAAAGATTATAGCTTGGTTTAAATTCAAATGGCGATTTCAAGTGCTGCCAATAGGAATTCAAAAAATCATCGTGATCTTGTCACACTATACAAAATTAAATATATAAGACAAACATGAGTTAGGTGGGTAATTTTATACAGAATTAAAAAAAAAAATCGAAAACGGCACAAAAATAAAATAATTGTGTATTCTTGATTGTTACTTGTAAAATGGTTAAAATTTAAATTAATATTGTAATTGGCCAAGGAAAAATGGTTCATCGAGTTTTTGTTTCCGTAAATAGCGATTAACTTTTTCAATAGCCTTGCGTGAATTATCCAAGTATTTCATTAATATGCACTCAATTGTGTTAAGTTTGTCCTTCAACAACGCAACCTGACGGCGTACAGCCCAAAGATGATCATCTGCCTCATCGTCAGAGTCCGAGTCGGGTGGCAATGGAACTAAACTGGATTCTTCACAATACTTTTGAATCTTCGACAAAGAAGCCGCCGTCAATTTCTCATTGGGTTTGTTGAAACTTGGATAAACGCTAACATATTTAGTGTACGGAGACGATGTTGCGTTTGGTGGTTCTATTGACTGAAGTGATTCAAAAATCAATGGATTTGCAACTGGCGTATATTGCAATCTCTGGACTGGTTCAAAAAGTAATGACGTAAATAGCCGACTAGGAGCACTTTGCAGCTGACTTGGCTCAGTGGCATGTCTTGGAGCAATAGGAAGATTGACTTTTTCCTTACCTGGAGAACGTTGGGGAGACACAATTTGGGGATAGCGGTTGACAGGCCTCTCTGTAATTCCAAGAACGCTGTGAGCGCGAGGCACCAAGCTAGCTGACCCCCGCGGATACACAGATGTCACTAACGTAGAACTGCGTCGGAAGTATCCAGAGTAGTCAAATCGACGTTCTGATTCAGTGAACTCCTTCAGTCCGATTGGCTGTCGTCCACGCTGTTTAAGTGCCTCGTACGGTTGGCCATCATCATTTGCCAAATGAAACTTGTGTAGCCAATTGACAAACTCAAAATGACCACGACCCATTATAAGCTCCAGGGTTGAGAACTCTTTGCGGATTTTATACTTATCGAAGGCTCTGTGCAACTGCTTGAAATTCGCCTCAAATTCATACTCGCAGTTTGTGAAAAAATGTACTTTAGACAGCGCTATCGAGCTTGAAAACAATTTGTGTAAAAACTGGCAATAAATCGCGCCAGTTCTTAAGTCTAATAATTGCTTTAAATCAGTCTGCATCGAGGTATTAATCCAGTTCAATAGTTCTCGGACCGACCGCGTATCCCTCTTCAGTAGCAACACATTCTTTACGATTGAATCGTCTTCCTTCGCTTGATCCATTTTGTTTTACGAATTGAGAAATTGTAATAAATCAGAAATATCGAGCGACACTGTACACGGAATATTTGTTATACAATGAAATAACATTCAAAACAAGTGAAGTTAAAGAAATACAATTCCTTCTATGATTATTTGAGTGATTGATCTTAGTAACACGTTATAAAAAAGCTGGTCTAGTAACATTTGGCATTTAATTATCATACATTCTTAATTTACCCTGCACAAAGCGTATTAGGGACAAGCAAACAACCCTGATTTGGTCACACTAAAGGAGACATTTTGTTTTATACCATGGACATTTTGTTACCTGGTACGATTTCACCATAAATTCAGTTAAGCCCAAAATGAAGCAGCAAATCAAATAATGCCTGTGTTACCTTCCTAAACCAGTCCACTTTCGCTTCGATATATATTTTGGAATATAAGTAATAACAAATTGCACGCACAACAAAAACAAAAAAAAACACCAAATTTATTAAATTGCGCTTGCTTAAAATGGATTTGTGCTGCGCTTTTGAAGTTATCTGCACACAATGAATTTGATCTATCCGTATCGGTATAATCAATATACTTTTGTCGTTTAGCCCTTAGCTTTTGTATAATTTAATATATCTGTTATAGCTTTGGATTACGTCGCTTTGCCTAGGAACACGCGAACGCGGCGGCCAACTTTGTCTTTGTTTGTGTAGCTGTGTTCTGTGACGTTGATTGTGCTAATTTATGGTTTTGCACAACACTGACACCGGAAACTGTCACGCACAAAGTTGCATGCCGCGCGCTGGCATTGAGCTCAGGGTTGTGGTGCTTGACCCCACATCATGCTAACCTGCGCAGGCAGTAATTAGTTTAAGTAATGGACAGAGATTTGCATGGCAGCATTTAAGTTAACTAAAATTGGCCAGGGGTGTTCAAGCAATATTTTCAAATATTATTGTTTAGAGATCGTTTACTTTGTTGCGCTTTTCTATAAGTTCTTTATTACGAGAAAAAATAAATAAAATAAATATTTCATTTATTTGTTTGTAGCATGCTTTCTAACATTTTACAACACTTGGCTGTGCCAAAAAGAGTATTCTTTACGCTTAATGCTTTTTTGTAATTACTTTTAATTTTTGAATTCTCTTGGGTCCCCGCCGCACTTTCCAATTGATATGCAATCAGTGCAGCAGCTGCAAGCGCAAAACCCATTTTCAGTTGCACCAACGAAATGGAGCTGGCCAGAGCTGCGCAATTGCTGCTGCTTCTTTTGTCCGGCTTTAGCTGCCGGCTTAATCGACGCAACTTCCACGACGCAGAGCCCGAGATCGTTGGCAATTTGAGCCGGATGCTACAGTTGATACTGACGCGCACCTGTGCGGCGCACAATATGAGCATCTCAATAAGCAGTAGCTATCGCGAGGAGCTGCCGCTGGAGCAGATACGTCTCGTGGAGCTTGTGCTGCAGCGCAATCTGCGCCGCTGCGACCGTGTTGCAGCCGTGCCCGTCGTGCTGGACAAGCAGTTGCGCGAGGAGTTGAGCTTGCGCGTACATCTGCTGCTGTTCTTTGTCCAGAATGCCAGGCAACTGGAACACGCCGCCGCTCTAAATGCACGCGCTAATGTGACGCACAAATACAAGTATTTGGTGATACTGCTCGTTGGCGGTGGCGTCGATACAGCCTGGGAGCGGGCACAGATGAGCAGAATCTTTGGCTACCTTTTGCGCGAGCGGTACAATGTGGACGTGCTGCTGCTGTTGGCACGGCTGGACCACGGCCAAGTGGACAGCTATACGTATTGGCCGTACACAGCGCACAAGCGCTGCGAATACACGGAACCGGTGAAACAGCCACTGCAGCAGGGGCGTCTGCGTGACCTGTATCCCTACAAGGTGCACAATCTGCACGGCTGTCCGCTGCATATCATCGTGTGGCAAATTCAGCCGTATATGGTACTGCATCCTAGTCGCGGTGCGCCCAGCAGTGAACAGATCTCCGGTTTGGATGCGGAAATACTCAAAGTGCTGGCCGGCAAGATGAACTTTGAGCTTTCCCTGGTCCAGAATGATCCGCCGCATCTGATCGGCGGCAGAAGCTACATGAACGGCACCATGACCGGCGCCTTTCGCATGCTTCAGCAGCGTCGCGCCAATCTCACACTGGGCTTTGCCGCCTGCCTGCCGGCTCGCTATAAATACTTGGCCAGCACGCTGCCCTACAGCCAGGTGGAGTATGTGCTGGTGCTGCGGCGGGCACGCCCATACAGTGCCTACCAAATAATGCTGTTCCCCTTCGATAGGCATGTGTGGCTGCTGTTGGGAGCTCTGGTTGCGGTGCGAGTGCTGTGCCGCCTGCTTGGCTGGCCGCTGCTGGCGCCGATTTTTGTTGCCTGGACGCTGTTGCTCTATCTGCTGCGCATTGGCTACGAGAGCTCTGTGTTTATGTACGTGCACAACTCACCGAGTCGGCCGCTGCCGCATAGCGTGGAGCAGGCACTGGAGCAGGATTACAATTTTATTGTGGATTATGCCACCTATCGCATGATGGCGCTGCTGCCGGCATTCAAGGCGCGCACCCGGATCCTAGGCGGCCAGCCGGTGGACATATTCGAGCAGCTGCTGGCCCTGCCAGCGGATAGTCGCACAGCGGCAATAAGCAGTATTCATTTTTTGGCCTCCTATTTGAACACACGGCGCGAGCAGCATCATCGATTCGTTCTTGCTGCAAGCAAGCTCATGGACAACATGGTCTGCGTGCATTTTCCACTCGGCTCCTACTTGACCGCCCATGTCAATGAGCTGCTCTTCTTTATGCGCAGCTCGGGCATCTGCCAGCATTTCGCCGATCGCCTCAAGTGGGCCCACATACCCACAACAACGACCACCTTGCTGCGTCCGTTGCGCGGTGCAACGCCCACGTCAACGGATGCCGCCCATTTTCAGGAGTCCATGCGTTTCATCTATGCTGCATTCAATTGCCTGCTGCTCGCTCAAGTTCTGACGCTCTTCACCTTTGCTCTGGAGCTGCTAAGTGTGCGTATTCGCTGGTCTTGGCTCTCTTCGCTTCTTCGACGTCTGTAAAACCAACAGTTGAGTTTAGTTATTCTAGCCAAATTATAGCTTACCCAGCAGCATTGCTCTTCAAATCAATAGCTATACCATTAATGTGCTGTAGATATTCGAGACTCCTAAAGATTAATTAAGCATACATGTGTTTCTATATCTACATATTCTATATAACATATATATATATGTACATAATAAATCAATAATACAATAATGTGTCTGACGATGGTCGCACTTATATTAATGATATAACATCAAACATAAACGTTATTAAACAATTATAACATTGACGTGGCTATGAGAAATATACGAACCGTTAATAAGCGTTCAACAATGTCGACTTAAGTCTGCGCAATTAACAATGCACTTGTAACAAGCAGATAAGCGGTTAATTAATCAATTAGTTGGAATGCCGCTTTAGACCACATAGCGATTGGCCGCATTCATGAGTCGCCGCAAACGTGGTCTTTGTGGTTGGGCGGCGAGTAGCTCCAGCAGAAAAACGATGCTGGCGAGCAGATGCATCAGGCAAAAGCAGCCAAAGAGGCCAGCTAGCAGCCAGAGGCTGAGTTTGGTGGGCTCGCGGCTGCGATGGACGGCCATATGCTCGATCCGGTCGAGATACATGCGCCGATAGCGATGCACCAGGCCCGAGGACATCATGTTAATGAGCAGCTTATTGATGCGCTGCTTCAGATACGAATGGGGACGCATGTAGATCGTCAGCGGCGCGGTTAGCAGCGGATACTGCAGCGTCGTAAGACGCTGCTTCATTGGCCCCGAATCCATGTCGAACCGGGCCACAGTGGGCTGCAGCAGTGGCACCACAAATTGCGCCGACGGCACGTCGCGCAGCTCCCTGAGCGATTGCTCTAGGCCAGGCACTACGTCCACACGGTGATGTGGCACCATATCCTTAAAGATCGGCTTCAGTGCGGGCAGCATTCTGAAGCCATAATTCCTGTCCAGCACCTCGCCCAGAGTACGCAGCGGTGTACGCACACGGCCATCCTGTAGAAGTATGAACAGCTCGCCCGTGTAGGCGGCGCGCAGCACCAGCGTCTGGAGCAGCCACAGTGCAAGGAGGTAACGAGCAAAAGTTCGACGCGGCGGATGCATATGCAGGCCGCCGAGCAGTACGCTCCACAGCTCCGTGCCGGGCAAGCGATTGTTTTCGCCCAGCACAAAGCGACGCAGCCGCGGCGGGCCCAGCAGCTGCAACACGCCAATCAGTAGCAGACCCAGGACCACGCTGGCTAACAGGCACAGCCATGTGATGTAGCCGAGCGGCTTGGTGAGGCGCTGCAGCGGCGTCAGCTGATGGCCGCCGGGTATGACCAGAACAATTGGGAAACTGGTGTACGAGGTGCTTGGCAGCATATACTTGGCCCGCTCCATGTTGTACATAAACGAGACAAAGGTGATGTTCGCCAAGCCATCAACAATCTGCAAAAGGAAAACATGTGCTGCTAGCTGAATGGAGTCCAATAAACAGTAGGCGAAGATGTACTCTATTAAAATGATCGATTTTTTACTATCGATTAATTGACAAAACATTTTAATGCTAGTAAGCTAATTTTTTAAATTAAGATTTTGGCACTCAATCGATATGTTATCGATTAAAATAAAATAGTAACTGATCACTTAGCAATTTAAATAATTGGCTATTGAAAATAAATAATAGAAATAATAATCAATCGTTAAATATGTTACTGATTGATAACTGATACTTATCGGTTATCGATAAGCTTTTACGCTTGTCGTTTTTCACAAATCGGTTATTGATAAAGACTTCATTTTGCCAATATTAAAGTTATCGATAGACATAATTATCAATTCAAACTTTAATTTCTGTCTCCTCGGAGTACAATCTCGCCCACTGTACACACGAAATCTCATTTACTCACCAATCTCATGGCTCCCGTAAGGGTGCCATTGGGCAAGGCGACGCCCCGATCCTCATTTGGCTCCAGCAAAATTTTAATGCTAAAGTTCATGCGCTCCGACAACAAGCGATAAATCATGCCCTCGATGCCATGCATGCGCTGGCCATCGGACAGGCTGTAGTCATCATTGATAATGACGAATGGGCGATGCTCAAAGGTTACGGTGATCATCTGGCAGCCATGCATGTTATGCAGCTTGCTGGCGAAGAACTGTGTGCTTCCGTTAACGTGGATTTGCGGCGGTGCACCCAGACCGCCATGGAAGGTGGCGTAATGCACGGGCTCCGGCGACTGGCAGCGATGCGGTCGGTATGGAAAATAGTTGTAGACCTGTACGCTGCCAGTTGGCCGCTCGGCCAGCAACACATTCACGTTGATCACGTAGATGGACAAAAGGCGACGAAAGATTTCCTCAATCGTATGCAAGCGTCCCGTCTCCCGGCCCGTGTACACAATGCAATAAAAGCCGTTGCGCTTGAAAAAGCTGTCCCGCTGGAGCAGACGACGCTCCAAGCGACGGAAGGCGCGAATGCTATCCAGCAGAAATATACCAGTTTCGCGTCCAACCACGCCGCTTGTCGGTGCCGGTTGTAACGATTCGTCGTCGTCGTCATGGATGCGTTCGTTCTCCAGCACGAATTTTATGCGTCCGGCGCCAGATGCCAGCCGCAGCGCGGCATCAATGAGATCGTTGTGAAGGGCGCGACTCGAGTCCCGTGTGGCGAAATGAGCAATGGTCAGCGGCTTGCTGGAATCGCTGGCATAGTGGCTGTTGATGGTCCAAACCACGGCGTACATCATGGTTATGTTATAAACCGATTGCACCCTGTCGCTGTTCAACATGGCGCCACGACAACGACCATTTAGCGAGTGCCCGGCAATTGCTGGAGGCTTTTAGCCGTCGCATGTTTGGAGCCCTGGCTTATCGCAGCTCGTTATCTAGCAAATGGGCTTTAAATGGATGTGCCATCAGTTAACAACTCGTTGGCCATAATGGTTGTCCAACGTTACAGGCTTCATCAGTGAGAGTAAGCCAATATCTTATATATGTATACTTAAACCGTTTTTTGTATATGTACTTCGAGCTGGTTTTGCAAATCGTTCGTTAGCTTTGAATTAACGCTGTCAATGTGACCATTCACAAGATTCGCTTCTTTTTCCATAAATGCTCATAATGGCAAGTTCAGTGTGACCCCAAAAGGTGGCAACAGAGTATGGCAAATAAGCATTTTTATACGCTGTACCCATCACTAATAGGTAACACGCGATCGCTAATGGGTAGCACTGGGTATATTGGGCTTAAGTCGTTACATATTGAATGTTGTAGAGTGTGTTATATATTCCTGCTTTCATATTTTCCGACTATACAGAATCCACAATAAATTTATTTACTTTTATTTCTCAAACTAAAGCAATTTGATGAAAATGAATTTGTATTTTACGTTTGATAGTGTTGAATCTTCATCGGAGCAAACATAATTATGGTTTCAAGTTTCCACATTTGGTTTATCTCGAAATGAGTAATTGCTTCATAAATTGCAACAGATGCATCCAAAGTTCGTGTCGCGACACAATTTAACGAGCGCTGACATACACATTAAGTTAAAAAAGTTGCTTACCAGATTTTTTGCTGATCTAAGCAGCCACCCGCAGACCAGAACACGTTTAAAAAAAAGACAACATATAATATCTGTTCTTACATATTTTGTGTAATATTTTGGTCTTGTTTCGTACAACAGACAGAAGTCTACAGTAGAGCTTAGCTCAGCAATGATGCACTTCACCTGGCTTTGGCTCGATGACACACATTTGCGATAAGGCGGTCGACGCTGCGAGAATTTGCTGTTTTTGCCCAATTCAGGTGAATCATAAAAAATTGCAGACGCTCGCTGTTAAGCGATGGAACCCAGGGTAAAATGCCCTAGCACGAGAATATATGTACATACATATATTAAAACCCATAATGAAAAAAATATATATTCATAAAAATCCGTTGTATTTTTGATACTTTCTTCATTTTATCTTATCGCACTTAAATCGCGAATATAGTTAGACACCACAGGAATCTTAAGTTCAGTTGCAAGTAAAGAAATTATAGTTAAAAAATGTTCGTGCTGTTGGCGTGTCCCACGCCATCATCGCTATGAAGAATTTAATATCAGCACGTACCAACGGCTGTTTATAAAAGTAATAAGTAAAAATGCATGATGTAGGGTCACACTTATGCCAATGGTCAAAAGACACAACGAAAACAAAAACGAAGTACGCGCCTTGCTTCCGGTTAGCGGAAGATCTTAGACGAAACAATGCAAAAACGCAGATAAGCCAATAAAACAAAAAACATGAGCTTTTGGGAAGTGTGCGGAACTGCAGATTTGTTTTCAGTGCAGCGCTTTGCGCTGATTCCACGAAAAATTGCTTATCAGCAAATTGTTAAGCCAAGGTTTTTATTTTTGCCTCTGTTGTTGGTTTATTTTTGTGTTGCACCGGCTGCTGCAGTATATGCTTGGGGTTTCTTTAATGTGCACTTTATTATACCCTGCACCCATTAAAAGTGGGTGAAAAGTAGAGTTTTGTGTTTTTTTGTAATTGTTTGTTTCAAGTGGAAAAAGGCACCTCTGACTCCAAACGTATATGTTCTCCTTATAAGGATGACAAAGTGCGTCGATTTAGTTTGTCTTTAAAGATTTGACTTAAAATTGTCTTAGTCAATACGCAGAAAAACCTTAAATTTGTGTTTTCGATCTCACGTATCAATTAATTGTTATCGATAAGAAAAATCGATATCAAGAAACACTTTGAATGCTAGAGCCAATATGTTGTCCAAAGTTTGTTTCTATCAATAAGACGTTGATTTTAAATATTTTGCTTTTTGGATACCACACCCACAACAGCTACACTTAGGGTATACACCAGTCGGGTGCTTTAGTTGCGCTTTTTGTGGCACACACACGGAAACAAAACTAAAATGCAATGGAAATGTCGTTGGATAGTTCGTCGAGGGAGGGGAATTTGGTGTTGAGCGCTCAGCTAGCGGTGCGTGCAAAATGCAGCGCAGCTCTTTGACACGATTTGGCGACATTGTCAGCTTATTTTTTGTGTTGGTTTTGTTTTGGTGCCGCCGCCGCCACCGCCACCGTCGCAGTTTAGCGCAGCGGAGAATTCTATATGGGCCAGCGTCTGATGGTTTTGGGCGTCAGTCGCCGTTCGCAGTTCAACAGCGGCCAGTTCGATCAGTGAGCGAAATCTCTGTGATCAAAAGTGAATAAGATAGTGTTAAGTGTGTGCAGATCAAGGATGCGATTGTTATGGTTAATGCTGGTGCTACTGGGTGCAGTGTTGAGCGGCGCCCAGGATGCCACCGTGGTCAGCGGCGATATGGCAGCTGCCACCGTCGACGGCCTGACAAAGGTCAGCGTCAAGATTGCGAACAAAAATGCCACGTCTAAGATGCCTGCGAAGAAACAGGATGAGGTTAGTAGAAAATACACACTCAAACTCAAACCAACACCCAAAGCCTAATCCTAAACCCACAGATACTCTCTCAGATGCCACCGTTAATGCCAATGCGCAGCGGCATACCCTCACTGGACGCCTTCTACCTGATGTTTCCCGCACTGAGCAGCCTCCTGCGCTGGGGCAGCCTCTTCCCGGCGCACTCGATCCTGGGCGCTGCGCCGGACACACTTCAGCCGGCCGACTCGAAGGTCGTGCTGGTGCTCGCCGACGATGCCAACGGTCACAAGTCGCGTGTAACGCGCCAGGATGCGGCCGCAGCGGCGCCACCGCCGCCGACCACACTCAACGGTGCCGCGATGCTGCAGCAGATGCAGCAATTGCTTAGCCAGATGCCGCCGCCAAGTTTGCCGCAAATGCCGACCGGCTGGCTGCCGGAGAACTTCAATATCGGCCAGCTGCCCGATGGCTTCAACTTGGGCCAGGCGCCAACGATGCCAACGATGCCAACGATGGATAGCTTCAATTTCGGCCAGCTGCCCAACTTTGCCCTGCTCGGCCAAGCTCCGCCCCCGGCAAGCGCAACGACAGCAGCGCCGGCAACGGCCAAAAGCGACGGCGGCGATGCGCAGTCGGCGCCAACTTTGGCGCAGGCGCCGCCGCCATTTGGCAACCTCTTCGATGGCAGCACCAATCTGCTGGGCAGCGCCTTCAGCGGCGTGCCAGCCGCGCCGACACCTGATGCCTTCATGGCCAGCCTGCGACAGTTCTGGCCGGGCGCAGCGCCCAGCCTAGCATCGCCGGACAAGAGCGCACAGGCCTCCGACATCTCAGAGGTGCGCGTGAAGCCCGAGCAGGACGACAGCATTGGCTATCGCGCACCGCAGCCGATGGAGGCGCAAATGGCGCAGCTGAAGATTAAGTCGCCGCTGCAGCTGGAGCAGCAGAAGGAGCACACGCCGCTGCTCTGGTTCCGCATGCCCAGCGTCGAAGCGCAGGAAACAAATTCGGATCAGGCCCAGATCGAGTCCAAGCTGCAGGCCTTCGAGCGCCAGGTGATCGCCGAGCTGAAGCAGCTGCAGCAGATCGAGCGGCTGGCGCGCGAGATGCGTGCCAATGCGCAGGGCGAAGCCGCTTGGAATGCGCCCGCCTACAAGCTGCGCTATCCGCTGAGCCGCACGCCCGTCCACAAGATCACGCGCGCGGACATTGAGCGCGCCCTGCGCGACGACTACGTGCGTCGGCTGCTGCACAAGGAGGCGCAGCGCAAGACGAACTTCAAGCGTCAGGTGATGAGTGGCGCCAATCGGGATGCGCTCTCCAAGGAGGACATTATTCAGGTGATGGCCTATGCCTACCGTATGGCCGCCGAGAACGCCGAGCAGTCGAAGAAGCAGGCCAAGGAACAGCAACAGAGTCCCACGATGCGACAATGGACAGAGGACCAGGCCAAGGCGCAGCAGCAGGCGGATCAGCAGCGTCAGTGGACGGAGGATCAGGCCAAGGCGCAACAGGGTATCCAACAGCAAAATCCGATGTCGATGCGACAGTGGGTGGAAGAGCAAGCCAAGGCGCAGCTGGAACAGCAGCGACAGTGGACAGAGGATCAGGCCAAGGTACAGCAACAGAAACAGATGATGCGTCAGTGGACAGAGGATCAGACCAAGGTGCAGGCTCAACCGGAGCAGCAACAGCAACAGAATCCCATGATGCGTCAGTGGACCGAGGATCAGGCCAAGGCTCAACAGGCACAGCAGAACGAGCCTATGATGATGCGGCAACGGATGGAGGAACAAGCCAAGGCGCAGGCTCAAGCGGAGCAACAACAGCAACAGAAACAGATGATGCGTCAGTGGACCGAGGATCAGGCCAAGGCGCAAGCGCAAATGCAAGCGGAGCAGCAACAGCAACAGAATCCTATGATGCGTCAGGCAAAGGAAAACGAAGCCATGATGATGCGTCAACGAATGGAGGAGCAGACCAAAGCTGAAAAGCAAACAGCCGAACGTCAGTGGGCGGATGACAAGACAAGTGGCATGCAGCAGCGCCAGTGGACGGAGAATCAGGCCAAGACCGAACAACAGAATCCCATGATGCGTCAATGGACCGAGGATCAGGCGAAGGCGCAAGCTCAAGCTCAAGCACAGCAGCAACAGAATCCGATGATGCGTCAATGGACCGAAGATCAGGCGAAGGCTCAACAGGCTGAGCAAATCAAAGCGATGATGATGCGTCAACAGATGGAGGAGCAGACCAAGGCTATGACGCCATCTGAAAAGCCCATGGAGCAGACAGCCGAACGCCAGTGGGCAGATGCCAAGCTGAGTGCCATGATGCAGCAGCGCCAGTGGGCGGATGCTCAGGCCAAGGGACAGGCCCCAACTCAAGCTGAGCAACAACAGAATCCCATGATGCGTCAATGGATGGAGGAACAGGCCAAGGCGCAAGCCCAAGCTCAAGCCCAAGCCCAAGCTCAAGCCCAAGCCCACGCTGAGCAACAACAGAATCCCATGATGCGTCAATGGATGGAGGAACAGGCCAAGGCGCAAGCTCAAGCTCAAGCCCAAGTCCTAGCTGAGCAACAACAACAGAATCCCATGATGCGTCAGTGGAGCGAGGATCAGGCCAAGGCGCAACAGGATAGCATGTTGGGCGAGGCAAAGCCACAGATGCCCCAGAACGCTGGCCAGGCACGGCACAAAGGTAATCTCTATGGTGTATTCCGCACAACCGACTCTAATCTCTTGCCGCAAACAGTGGATTTCCTTGGCCTAGGCGGTGATCATCACAAGAAATCCAAATCGAAGTCGACGCCCACCATTGTCAACTACTACTACCAGCCGCCCAGCTACGGCCAAGGCCAGGGCTACAGCCAGGGCTACACTCAGGGCCACAGCCAGGGCTACAGCCAGGCCTACAAGCCCAGCTACGGACAGAGCTATGCGCCCAGCTATACGCCCAGCTACACGCCCAGCTACGGCACCAGCTACGGCGGCGGCGGCTACGGCTCCAATGCCTACGGCAGTTATCGTGCCATTGGCAACGATGAAATCGATTCCATGCTGCGTCAACATCAGACCATGGCGGTAAGTTTCACCCAATTTTGATCACGTGCTCTTTGCCTACCACAAAGGATTTTGAGGCTATTTTGAGCCCCATAAAGTAGACTATATTTATTGGTTAGCAGCAGGGAATAAGCTGATTTAGCTAGAGTCTGGAATCTTGGAATATATACTCGCTTATATCCGAGTCAGAAGAGGTCTTAATTCTACTCTGTACATTTTTTGGACATTCTCCTTAAATCTTTCCAATTTTTGCTTGCACAAATTAAGTATACGCACCCGTATTAGCCATGAAGATACAAGTATTAAATTTATATATTTGTTACTGTAGTCTTTGGTTTACCATTAAGTACGCACACTCACATGCACACTCACACGCACACACATGAACACCCACCACGCACCCAAGTAGTTGGTTTCATATCATTCACATGTTTCATCTTCTCCTCGCCCGCTGTTCCGCATGTCATTAACAGGCGACGCATTTCAGACAATAAAACCCAACAACAACCAGAACAACAACGAAGACAACGACAAGAAGAAGGATGAGCAGATGAACCCCATTAGCATAATGACCACCACCCCCGGCCCAGGCCAGCTTTCGCTGCCCAGCAGCCATCGCATCGAGAAAAGGTTAGCAAACATTTTTAGCCCATCCGCGCCAGCTTTGCGTTCGGGCAGTTGCGGCTGCGGCAGCGCTGATTGCGCCTGCGGCAGCAGCTGTCGCTGTGCGGCGTCGCCACAGAACCCCTGTCGCTGCGGCGAGCGGAACCGTGTGGCGGGACGTCGGCGCCGACGCAGCGCCGAATATGGCACACTGGAGACAATAGACGAGGGTTCGCTGAACGCTCTGCGCCAGGAGTACAAGCTGGGTCTGAAGGAGATCACGCTCAGTCCGGACGAGGATCCGGCGGAGGCGCTGATGCGCTACAATGCCGCCTCCATACGCGAGGCACTCGAACGGGCCAGCCAGGAGCCGGTGGAGATTAGTGGCGATCAGTTGACGGCCAGTGAAATGCAGCCAGAGGAGGAGTATATCAGTGAGCCGCTGGCAACGAGCACAGCAGCTCCGCCCACTACCAGTAGCACCACCAGCGCCACCACCACAGAGCGTCCGCCGCAGGATGCGCCTGTTAGCGACAGGGAGGTGATTGCCACGGAACTGGCCGCGGCTCGCGGCGAGTTCAAAAAACTCTACAGGCTCATCGAGGGCCTCAAGGATCAGCTGACCAAGGCGGAGCAGCGTCTGCAAGATTGCCAGCATATAGATAAAGCAACCACCAGCATCTCCCCAAGCAGCAGCACCAGCACCAGCAGCTCCAGTAGCAGCACCTCCACAACTACAAGCACCACTACGACGCAGGCGCCGCCCTCTAATGTACAGCACTGGGCGCAATTGTTGGCCAGCAAGGGCTACGATGCCAACTATCTGTCCAAGTCGCACGCGCAGCAATATGCGCAGGGTGAGAGCCTGGACTTGCCCAAGCTGGAGCCGAACAGTTCCGGCGACTACAGCTACCAGGAGCTGCAGCCGTACGATCCCGACAACAAGTCCAAGCGGGCAACGGGCAACAATAGCAGCACCACCACAGAGCGCTCACATACGGCGCTGCAGCATGCGCAGCTGCTGAATACGGCGCTGCGCAGCAATGCGATTGGCGAGAGCGAAACGACGGCTGAGATGGAGGTTAGCACGGCTGCGCCGTATGCGCTGCGTGGCAAGTTTGTGCGCAGGCGCAGCACCAGGCTGGGAGTGCGTACGACGCGACAAGCGAAGGTAACGACGCCGCCAAGGGCGAGCGGGACAGAGCTGTCGCTGCTGCGGGCGCGCAGCACGAAGCTCGATCAACTGATCGATGTCTTACACCAACTCCTACGTTTGCAGCTCCAGCGGGAAAACGCGCTAGCCAAGATCAGCGGCACCACCCGAAGCCCCAGCACCAAGTCCAGCAAGCGTTTGCGCCGGCGACGCAAACAGCGCAAAAGCAGCAGTGCTAAACTCATAAATGCATCTAATTAAACACATTATTCAGCATTTTAACATTAACATTATATTTACCATTAACTTTAGCATCGACTTTAACATTAACATGATCACTAATGTAGCCTCATTCATGCTGTTCATTTTCATTGCATATGTTGACATCAATCAGTCAATCATCATCAGCATTCGCATCCGCATCAGCATCCGCATCAGCATCCGCATCAGCATCCACATCCGCATCTTCAGCCAACGATGAGCCCACTGTGGGCGCCCCACTGAGCTTCAAAGATAGTCTGCTGCGGCCCTATATGGGTCTACTGCCGGTGGCCCAGCCGAACGATCCATGGACACGGAAGCCCTATGATGCCCATTATCCTCTGTATAGCGGCGGCGGCAGCTATGAGCCGTATTTGCGACCACGCCGAGATACGCATATCATGCATAGCACCCAGCCGCTGTTGACGCCCGGCATGCTGGAGCGCCTGCTGCGCATCAAGGCGGAGTTTCAGCGTCGTTTTCCACATCTCTATCAGGGCATGCTCAATCATCATACGAATCAGACGCGAGTGGTTGTCACGCCGCCGCTGCTGGTTCGCCTGTCCAGCAAGCCGCAGCAGGAGGAGGGGCCCGTCTATGAGCTGGGCGCCGCCGAGCGCGGCCTGTTCGATGAGGACGCGGAGCAGGAGGAGGATAAGCAGATGGCAAGTGTTGAGCGGTCGACCACCGAGAAGAAAGCCAAGACCAAAGAGCGTGCTGAGAAGCAAGATGACCTGGATAGCGATGTCGACTACTTTCACTTCGAGGATAACGATGACGATAACGATGAGGACAACGATAACGATAATGATACTGATGTTATTGATGATTAGACTTACGTTAGTTAATTTATGTACATCCAAATGAAAGAATTACTTAAAATGTATAGAAGAAAAACGTTGCCTTTTAAATCATTAATAGATAGACACCAACGATAGCACTTAGAGGTGTGAAATGTGTGCTTATAGTATATATGTGACTAATCTAATATATAGGATTTCAAACGTGTCAATAGGTGCACACTGGCTGATTTTTTAAAATGCTAAACTGGTGAAGTATAGTTGATAAAATTTATATGTGCCTTTATATTTAACTTTTGAAGATATTAAAGTGATATATAGGACATTTTAATACTAATGGGTATAGCCGATTAAAGGTGACCTTATTATTATGCAACAATATACTTTCATTAAACTGATTTCCCTGGAGTGCGTCAGTGCGGCAAGCAAGTCAATTACCCAATGAATACCTTGCTGCGAACAACAAAAAAATCATTGCTTTTAATTTTTTTATATTCTTGCTTTGTTTTTACTTTGGTGTCATTATAAATGTACTCTTACTTATATCTTATTTGTACATATAAGCTTTTCCACATAAGATAACCGCTGGCTGTTCATCTCTAAAACCGATAGGTACATAGAATAAAATAGGTGCACACTTTTGCATATCTTTTTAAAGTTTAACGACGGCGGCATTTTTAACTGCAGGCTTTAATAAGAAATGGTGACGACAAGCCTTGTCGCAGGGGTGCTGATTATCAGCGGTATCACGTATTCGTATTGTTATGCATCAATATGCTTATTAATCATACATTAAACTGATTTCCCCGGAGGCCGCCAGCGCCGCTGGCAAGTTGAGAACAAGACAAACCCAACGGTTGTCAGTTGCAAATCACAAGGCGAGTCATGCGGCTGCCGCTGCTGGTACCACTGTTGCCGCTGCTGATGCTGATGCACATGCAGATGCAGATGCAGTGTCAGATACCGCTGACCACAGCCTCCACGCTGGATACGCTAGCACTGGCGCTGGCAAAGGTGCTGCAACACTCAGAGATGTCACACAGTAAGACCCTCTACGTGTACGTGGAGTACAGCGCCTTGTCGACGCGGCCGCAGCTGCTGGAGCTGCTGGGACGCCTGCTGCACAAGCTGCCGGCGACAACGCAGCCGCGCTGCCTGTTTGAACAACGCCCCATGGAGTACAGGCCGTACAGACATGCCGTTCTGCTGCTGGTCGATGACATGCCCGCCCTGCGGCGTCTGTACGGCCAGCTGCACGCAACCAGCGACCTGTCGCACACGCTCATCTACATGCTGGAGCCGCAGCCCACGCTGGCCATGCAGCTGCTCTGGCAGCGCAGCGTACTCAACGCTGGCCTCCTGCTGCCGGATGGACAGCATCTTGCGCTGCTCAGCTATTATCCGTACAGTGCGACGCGCGGCTGTCGCGTGATACGCGCCAGCGCCGTGAATCGATATGTGGCCGCGCTGGGACGCTGGGCCGGCGCCGAGTATTTTCCGGCCAAACTGGGTAATTTCTACGGCTGCACGCTGACGTGCGCCACGTGGCCGGACATGCCGTATCTGGTGCTGCGCGATGATGGCGAATTTCTGGGCATCGAGGGTGCCCTGCTGCAGTTCATGGCCGACAATTTAAACTTCAGCGTGGGTATCTATTGGCTGAACACGTCCCAGGTGCGCGATACGTTCAACGAGACCGGCTGGGTGTTCGAACAGGTGCGTATACGTAATTTTTTAAATTTAATATAACTCATACGCACCGTTGACTACATTTACTGTACTACGAGTGAAGTCCACTTCTTTTAAAGCAAATTGCAAATAAATATATATAAATTTATTGATACTAATTTTATTTGATGTACTTGCAGATCTTTGGCAGTGCTGAATATGCCTTGGGCGGCTTTCATTACAAGCCCAACGAGGGCACCGAGATGCCCTATTCCCAGTCCACGTACTACTTCATGAGCCATATCATGCTGGTGACCAATCTGCCCAGCGCCTATTCGGCCTATGAGAAATTGACATTTCCCTTTCATCCGGTTCTGTGGCAGGCCATTTGCCTAGTTTTGGCGCTCAGCTGCTTGTCGCTGTGGTTGCTGCAGCGCTTTTGGAAACACTTGCCACCGGTAAGCAACACTATTAAAGATAAAATAGATATTGAATTACAACTGTTTGCTATCAGCATCCGTATTACCAACTGCTGGTGCTGACCATGGGCGGAAATCTGCAGACGAAGGAGCTGCCGCAGCGCAACTCGTTCCGCTTGCTGTTGGTCACTTGGCTGCTGTGGGCCTTGGTCATACGCAGCGCGTATCAGTCGGGCATGTATCAGCTGCTGCGCCAGGACACGCAGCGCAATCCACCGCAGACAATTGCCGAGGTGCTGGCGCAACGTTACACAATTCATTTGGTGGCTGGCAACGCGGACCGCTGGCTGGAGAGTTTGCCGGAGCTGCGAACGCAGCCGCTGCGCCAGCTGGAAGCCAGCGAGCTGCAATCGTTTGCCGGCCTGGCCGCCAGCAGCGGCTCCAACGCGCGTCTGGCAATCATCACGCCATACGAATACTTTGGCTACTTTCGCAAGGTGCACCCGATGAGCCGGCGGCTGCATTTGGTGCGCGAGCGCATCTTTACGCAGCAGCTGGCTTTCAATGTGCGCCGCCATTCGCATCTGGTGGGCGTGCTGAACGCCCAGATCATGCAGGCCCATACGCACGGTTTCCTCGAGCACTGGACACGGCAATATGTCAGCGCTGTGGATGAATCGGACGAGAGCATTGCACGCATTGCGTCTGTATCGTACGAGACGTTGAACGGTGTCGATCCGGAGGGCAACGATGAAGGGACGATGGCGGCGGCGGCGGGCGGGGATGATGACACAGTGGCCGTTAAGCTGATGGTGCTGTCCTTTAAGGAGCTGGCCGCACTGTTCTGGCTAACGCTTTGGGCCCTGCTGTGCGCAATTTTGGTCTTTGGCCTCGAACTGTTGCTGCATAAATAATGTCCAATTTATTTTGTGCTAAAGCGTTTTAATTAAATTACTTCATAATCCCATTCCACAAAAACAAAGCGCTTGCAGCACACACACAAAGCACTTGCTGCTTCTGCCCCACATGCCCGCAGCCCGCTCCCATTGTTGCCCCCGCTGCTGCTGCTGATAGTTGGCAGCGTTCGCTGCTCGTATCGTAAAAACGCAAAACGTTTTATCTAAAAGCGATAAATTTGCAAAACCAAAAAACTTACAAACGCGCCACCAAATCTACCCAGTAACTGCCTGGCTGCCACACCCCCCCCCCCCACCCCCACAACTGCCTGCCCAAATGAAGCCCACCCACACAAAAGCATTTTCTCACACCCCAACACATAGACATCAATTTTCTGTCTGTGTGTGTGAGTGTCTGCGTGTTGGCAATCCTTGCCGGAAAATGCTGCCACATGCCACTCGCTGGTGGTCACATTCGTGGACACCCTTCCTGCACTTGCAGCAGAACAAACTAATAGAACTTCCCTTACAATCAATTTATTGCACAATGTATATGAATAAGATATCTTAAAAGAAATTGTTCACACTTATCCTAAATTCAAAGTTGTGCTCTTTAAAAACTAATTTATTATTGTATTATTATATATTTGTCATAAAAATATCTTTAGAATATTTTTAATTTGATATTATACTTAAATATTTATGAAAACTTTTTAAGTGCTTAATTAATTGAATTAATGAATGCCTTAATTTGCTATATTTAGTTTGCTGTACAACTTACGTGGAAATGTCAAAGGACTTCCCCCGAAAAAAAAAAACCAAATTGTTCCTCCCAGTGCGCCCAGCGCTGTGCTTCGAGTGGAGCTGCTGTTGCTGCTTTGCTTATCGCCTCGCACATTTGCGCTTTCCAAAAATGGTTTCTTTTTTTTTGCCACACTGCGCCACAAAACTGCTGTAATGGGCATGACGTTGCCTCAGCATTCAGCACATCCAGTAACCAGTAACCAGCTACAGATCCCAGCGACTTCGTTGTCGTCATCGTAGCTGGAAATTCAAGTAAATGTATTGAACTTAAGCTCATTGCCTTTGCCTGCATTGTCGTCCTGCCCCTCCTTTAGCATCCTTTACAGCCACTTCGAGGCTCATGGAACGCTTTCTCTTTAACACGCTGCGCTGTTTAGCAAAGAAGAAAAAAGTAGAAGAACTTTATGCAATTCCTTTTATAAAATGTTTCCTATTTTACTTTTTGTTTGGGTTCATATGCTTGGCCAGCATCATTCACAATAGTAGGGCATGTAAAGCAAGGTGACGAGTAATTATAAAGCAGCGAGTAAGCGAAGATTTAAATAATTCGCGAGCAGTCTTTAACGGACTGCAGAAACTAGAGCAAATAACGAGTATTAAGTATACACGGAATATAAGGCATCGAAAAAAACTAACGAGTAACTTTTGAAAAGCATAGATATATGCCTAATAATAATACGATAATATGCAGCAAGGGATTCCCAATAAGTATTGTTAACAATTTGAAATAGCTATAATATGTAAAACAACAAAAAAAAAAATCAGACAAATCAAGGAAAAGTAGTGAGTAAAGCTTACCACCGAGTAAAGGGAAGAGCAAATGTTATCAAGTAAAGTTATCGAAACTTGCCTATTCAATTGATCTAGTTCATAATTAGGTCGATATCAACGACTTAGGTTGTATTGACTGAATGAATGAATGATAAGCATGTTGCGGGCACGCCTAGTGTCCTCGTAAGCGAACTGCTCAACTTTTATATCCTCGACTAGCGACTGGCTTGACGGCACAGCTCGCAGCCTTGAGGCGCCGTTGAACGCGTCTGGACTACTCGCGGCGATTGGCCGTTGGCAGCGGTAGCAATACTTTGCCCCGTTTGCCAATGAATTTTTATGGCACGACTTAAACGCCGACAGAGGGGAAAGGGGGCAAGCGGGCTGTGTGGCAACAAAACAAATATATTCATGACAAGATTATGTGGCAAGCCAAGCAGTGCACTTAAAAATATAAAAAACAAGTGGAGAACATGGCGCATTGGGCTAACGGTTTTATCAGCCGGGCATTTGACTTGAAATGCCGCCAGCTAAGGGCTAAAAGCGTCGGCGACGACGGCACAAACTGGCAATTTCCGGCCGCGGAATTGCCGCTAATTAGCTAATCAACACAATTATGGGCGCGCAGACGCAGGCGGAGCTGCGCGTACATGGCCGGCAACCGAACCGCAGCTGGAGCCGTGTGTTGTGCAAGCAGCAGTTTGTCAGCGGCAAATGCAGCGGAAGTTAACCAGACACACGCAGCCCAGACTCGCGGCACGCAGCCCGCAACACGCTCCACACTCAGCCACAACGACACATCCGCCATTTGGCCATGCAACAAATGTTGCCCCGCGGCACACAGCAAGTGCAACAGCAGCACGTGGCGTATGAGCATGGATTTATCAGCGGAAAGTAATGCCTTCTAAGCCATATGCCAATTTCTAACGCTAAAGTAATATAAATAACAATGATTAGTGATTTATTAATCCTCATCAGAATAAGGTTCGAAACTGAGCAATCTTATGGTAAACAAAATGCTTTCTTTTTCTTGCTGTGTTCTTAACGTTAACGAATGAAAACAAATCGGAAGAAACATTAATTTAACCATATTTTCTTCTTCTCTTTTGTTGAGAGTAGCAGAGTTGCATTTACAAAAATGTTCGTTTAGCTGGTTAAGTGTTGTCAAATGTTATGTACAAACACCTAACCTCAAAGTGCAGTCAAGGAAAAAAAAAGTAAAATTACAATCTAATGAAACACTTTATATATGTACATACATATATGATTAGTGGTAATTACGCTTCTTGTGCGTTATACATAAATCTAAACAAAATATGTTCAATTGGTGCCACATTTGAGATAATCCCAAGGCCGATTGTCCAAGGGGCAAACCTGTCGCGTCTTCAGCCAGCGCGATATGCAGTGCAAGTGGAAGGCATGATTGCATGTGCCCCAGGCCACGGTGCACACCTCATCGTTCTCATTGTCGTCCTGTGAGTTTCCGTGCGCCTGGCACTCGATGCACAGAGCCTTGATATGATTCCGGCAAATGGCGCAATTGTCGACGACAATGTCTGGCATATCAATGAAATCATTAATAAATACATATGTACATTTGTCTGTCACATTGCAGGCATAATTCAAGCACTTACCCCAGGACCAAAGTGCCACAGAATTCCACTGTGCACAAAAAACATTTACCATTAAAAGTAATATTTAGTTTTTGTTTGCTGTTAAGGCGTTTACCTTTAATACCTCGAATCGCCTTTTATCTGGTACATCATTCTTATCGCTCTCCATTTTTATAAAAATTTTACCGTAAATTACGGTTTTACTTTTTGTCTGTTCGAACAAAATGGCAGCGCCTTGAGTTCAAGTTCAAGCAGTTAGTTGTGAGCTAGTTCATGTGTGTTGTTCATTAAAAACCCAGTTGTACCAACCCGTTTACTCGGCAGCTCATATTTGACATTCTTATGAGCTTTTCTCAGTTAAATGGCCATCCTTACAATTAATCAACACTAAATAGCTGACGGTTCATTGAACTAACGTCGTGATCTACAGCTGAACGCAGTCGTTGCAACTCATTAGCCTATTAAAATGAATGAAGCAAATGAAAATGGCAGCTGGACTCAGCTTGTTGCTTTGGCCGGCGCTATTATGGGTTCATCATCATCATCATCATCGTCGTCGTCATTTTGATCATCATGTTTAATATCCTGTGTCAACTGCTGTCCATTCCATTTGCATTTTTGCAATTATTTCAATTAAATCGACAAAAGAAACTTCTGGCTGCGGCACCCAAGGCAGCTCAGCTCATTCGCCGCCTGTGCGGGGCGTGCGATGTTGGTGTGGAGTCGCCTGCGTATGGCGAATATAATTTCCTCGCGCCGGATGTGACAATGAATACGCATTAATAAGTACACACACAAACATAAGTGTGTGCGTTTGTTTAACTGTGTGCATGTTTACAATTTTTACGCTCACCGGGTGGCCGTTCATTTCATTATTGTAAATGTGAATGTGTAAGTGAATGTGTTTGTGTCTGTGCGCGCCTTCCGGTGTGTAAATTGATACACCCGTCCATTTATCCATCCGCTTACTCACGAGCCAGCCCCCATCTCGTTCACCAATCATCATCAGCGGGCAACCATCAGACAAACGTGTGGGGCCACACACACCGTCAGACGTAACCGCACAGCGAGCGCATGAATGAATGGCTGGCTAATTTTGAAGAGACGGCACGCGCTTTTAACAATATTAATATTCACAATAATATAAATGCAGTGACGGCAGTGACAAATGAAGGATAAGCTAAGGCCAAGGGGACAGCCGCTGCCGAGCAGCGAAACAAAAGTAACGAAATGAAAGCAAACAAATTTCATTGTAGGCAGCAACGTGATCTGCCAGCACTGTCGCTGGCTCTTAGGCAGACGCGCTTCAAATTGGATTTGATGACAGCAGCCAGCAGGAGGCTTTTCTCCTTTACGTCTGTCATGCTGTCTGCTTCCCTCTGTGTTATTGTTGTCCTACAACGTACTTGTCAAGCTGCGGCCGTGTGTGCGTAATATGATTATTTACATGTTGTCGCTGTTGCCATACATATACAGTTTTTAATTCTCTTACTCATTTTTTTTCTTGTTGCCACACGCTGTTTTGGCGTGCGCGTGTTGTAAAGATGAAATTATATGATTTGAATAATAATTGAATTAGAAAATCATAGTCAAAGCCACGGCAATGCAACATGCCACACCACTTAGTTGTCGCCTGCGGCGCAGAACACAGCAGTCAACCGATGTGGCAACGTGCTCCAAAACCACCATTGGATTATTGTCACATACTTGTGTGTTTACATACATGTGGCATGTGTATATACATATGTATGTACATACATGCACATTTATATATGTATGTATGCAGCTCAGGTCGGCTGCATGCCAGCTCACATGTTAAGCATTTGATCAATTTAAATCCGTAGTCAGATCTTATCTTTAAAATTTAGCTTTTTGTTTTATTTTTTCACCTAACATAACAATGTACACACTGGCAGCATTGCCATCTCTTAATGCCCGATCAATGTACGCAACAGCTGATCTCGGCGTGTCACGCGAAAAACGGCAACTCTTAAAGATTCGCGAAATCTTGTGCTTTTTTTGATTTTTTTATTGTTACTCTGAAAAAAAAAACGAATTGGGTGAACTTCCGCGCGTGGAATTCATTCAAACGTCGATAGTGCAAACACGCGCTTAAGTACATACAACCCGAATTTGCATGCTAAAAGGCGTCGTGCAGTGTGGCCTGGGGTGCGCTGGGAAATGGGCTTGCTTGCATTTGCAAGAGGCTGCCAAGTGGCGCGTCCTTATAACTTGGCTCTAATGCGCACGACATTTGTCGCCTTCAAATGGTTAACAAGTTTCTGCAAACATCGACAGACGGACAGACATCATTACTTACTGCCGGCGACGTCAGCTCCACAACGGCTCTTAAATATGTACGTACGTATGGATGCTTGTATGTATGTGACTAGTAGTGTCTGTGTGTGTAAATGCGTTGCATTTGCGCGGCAGCGGGTGCCTCTTGTAATCATGTGAATCCGTTTAAACTGTCGAAGTGTATTGTGCGTCATTATTCTCTTTCGAGCCATTAGACTTGAATAGTTTTTCAATAGCAAAAAAGCCAAGAGTGCAGTAGTCGGCAAATCACTACTGGCAGATGACCTGCATGCAGTGTAGATCTTTCTCAACGTATGGAGTTCGTAAAGCTATTGAGCTGACCGTTTACAAAAAAAGAATTGATCAAATCGACTGAACTAGTTGTTCCGGTAAAGGATGTACATATATACTCGTGAAAGTAGAAGCTTATTTTATCCGTCTGTTACCTACGACTGCACGTTACCATCATACCCTTGTCTTTTAATTTTCAATATGTGCAGGGTATGAGAAAAGGCGAACGCAAATCGCTCCGACGTCGCTGCTTATCATTTGTAGCTGCATAAGTGCAAGTGCACGCGTGTGTGTATGTGTGAGCTCTGGCTTGCTAGTCTTCCCATGCCAAGTATGCTGTTTCTAAGCAAAATGGCGTCGCATAATAGCGGCTGATCGAAACATTGATATCGATTAAATACCGAGTGTAACACTGAATAAATAACAAATTTGGTTTTTTCCAATACGTTGTGAGGCTTGTATTTTGCTTAGCTCACATTACAGCGCAGCATACCAATCATTTTGTCCGTCTTCTTTTTACTGCATTTTCACTTAAGTGCTCCGTTTTTTTTATAATTTTTTTGCCGCCCACTTTTCTGCAGCGCAATTTCGATCATCAATTTTTGCAGCAAGCAGAGCGTCATTTGCGACACATTTTAGCTGTAAAGTTTGCCTTTGACTCTATTATTCTCCATATTTTTTGGGTTTGCTGCGCCCATAATTGCGGCCAATTTAGCATTAATTGCTTTTATGGCGCACTGCCAGCGCTCGTTTAAATAAATCATTGAAAAATTGTTATTGAGCCGCAACGCGATGTGCGCCATGCAAATTGCATTTCAAATGCAACACACGCCAAGTGTTATTGTGTGTACGCGCGTGTCCGACCCGTTATCGTGTAGAGCTGAACGCGTGTCGTGTCACGAACACTGCGCTTCCGATTAATACACTTTGTTTTTCTCTCGTTTTATAAGCATTCGAAAAAAGCAATACAGTTTTATTGTGGAGGGAAACTTGCCCCAGGTAACAATAAAATAAGCAGCGCCCAAAGCTCAGCGTGCTCATGTATAAAATGCCTTACCAGCTTTAAGAAAAATAAACATTCTTTGTAGTGCATTTATTCGCGGAATTTAAAAATTTCTGGGTTTAAATTAAAAATATATAAAATATTTGTGCGTTTCTTGCTGTCTTCGTGTTAAGCATGATGATGATTTAGTTGGTGAGTACATTTTATAATATATTTGATAATTGGTACGTATTCATTTATTTTTCCTTTTCATTTTGAGTATAGACATGTATATATGTATATATTTTGTATATATGTATAAATTTTTACGTTATGCAGAAAATTCTACTTAAGAGCCGAGCTGAGTTTACAGTCCTCTTAAATTAGGATTTAAAACTTTTTTTTTTTCTTATGTCGCTTCAGACATAAATCCATTTTTATAATATATGTAATATATCAAAACTGCACAGAAATAAGATTTATTAGACCTGTATACCACGAGTTGAGATGCTATCTGGTAATACTGGAGGTATATTGCATTGATATAGATGATTATACCCTCTGCTTGGATATTCGTAATCCATGATTTTTTTGTTTAAAAAAACATTACGAAGCTAATAAATATTATAAATATCTGTAAAATAAAATTAACATCAGGACATAGAGATAAATTAAATTAGAATTACCTTTCTAGCTGCTTTAAGAATTAAATAGAAACACGTAAAACTTCACATCAGATCAGGACCTCTGATTGGGTATTTAAAATTTTGCAAACACTTTGTGTTGTTCACACCCATTCACACAAACAAACAACTTGCTTCTAAACCAAATTTCTTTAACACTTTTCATTATTTTTTGGAACACGTAATAGATTAATTTTTTGCATTAGTTCATTTTAATCGTTTACCATTTCCATTTTTTGTTGAAACAAATATAGACGAACATTTGTTTTAAACATTTTAATTTTGTACACAAATTTAGAAAAGTAGAGGTTTTAACTCGAGTAGAGTTTACACACTATTGAATCTGTTAGGGTTTTGCTTGGGCGGGTACTCTGTTTTGAAAATTCAAGGCCAGTTATGTTTTGATGAAATAAAGTAAAGTAACGAGTAAAAAAAAATAACATTTCGAGTGGTAAAGTAACGAGTGGTAAAGTAACAAATGATAAACTAACGAGAAGAAATGCAACGAGTAGGCAAGTAACTAGTAGTGCTGTAACCAGAATTAAATTAACGAGTAGTCAAGTTTTGGCTACTTAAGTAACGAGTAGTAAATCAGCGAAATTAAAATGCCTGTTAAAAGTGGCAACAACCAATAAGTTACAATTTTTAAAAACCCGAAATCTGAAGCAACGAATAGTACGCAACGAGTTGAGGAATACCGAGTCCTATTAAAAACGAGGAAATGTTTATATTAATTAACGAGAAATACCGAAAATTAAAGTAATGACTAAAGTTGGATTGTCTATCCATTTTTTTTTTTTATTTTATTTAATGCAGTATAATGTAATATAAAATATATCCTATGAACTTAGATCTAAGCAGCCAATTTCTTCTGTGATCCATCCACTTATGCGCCCGTAGCCCCCAATTCGTTCTGGATATTAATATTTATTTGAGGTTCACATCACGGCACATAAAATCAAGCTTTGATTTGTTTGCGTTGTGTATTTATGATCGACGATTAATTAAACAAACAAAAGTTATCGTAAAACAGTTTGACGCGCAACCCTCGTCCTATTCAAATGGATTCCGTGCAAATACTGTTAAGCAACTAAAAATTTAAATTAATTAAATAATGGAAGGTAGTTCATACATTTTGTCAAATTTACCCCCTTTGTGGCGATGTACGAGATGCTTGCGTCAATATAAATTATAACAAAAAACTGCGCAGCCTCTGAAATGGTAGCTCTAAAGTGGGACAGACTTTAGGAATACCAACCGCGACAAGGTATATGTATGAAGCTCACTTCCTGATGTGCGACAACGAGGATGTGATGTTTAGTTGTGAAAAAAAAAAATTGATAAAAAAGATTGTACGTTAATATTTTTTTGTTTATAAAATTTTTTGGTATATTAGGCGCGTCCTCCCAATACATATTTATGCATATAGCGAGCTTAAATGGATATTGAAAGTTAGCTGTTAATGAAATTAATTTAAATGTTATTAAATTTACTATAGTGAATTTTTACCAATCGACGAAGAAATTGTAACGTCTGAGAATTGAGTTTTTTTTTTACGTTGGACACGAGCGTCCAGTACTATTAAACTAAAGAATAATTTAAAAATTATTAATGCAAACTATTTTAAGTAGCTATTTTATTATACTTACGTGTAAGATGGGAGGATGAATTTTTGCCACAAACAGTTTACTCATAATGCCTTTGACCGATTAATCCAACAAACTAAATAAAGTAATTACATATACAATCTTTTATTTAATATTAAAGAAACTTACCTTTTTTGTGGTACCATCGAATCAAAGTTATAAAGTTAGCAAAAAAAAACGCATAAACACCAAGCAGATCGCCAGTTATCGGGGTAACATTGTTGTTGTTGTTAATGTTTCTTGCATTGTTAAATGAAAATCCTAAAAGTCACAAGTATAAAAAAAGAAAAAAAAATTTCCAGCTTACTTACATTTTGTTTGTCGTTTTACATTGTTTCTATATTTGTAGCCATCATTTTTTTTTTTAAGTAGCACACTTCCTGACATGGACTTTAAACGAAATTTGGCAACAGTCGACAAAAAGTAAATAAAAAAATTACATGATTTCTTCACAATTTTATTTTTCCAAAACATATATGTGAAATTTACACTTAATCACTTATTCAACATATTTATGTCCGTGTGTGTAAATACATGCACAACGTAATTTCGCAAATCAAACATTTTCTAAAACTTTAGTTATTTTTTTCGAAACAAATAATTTAAAATTGTTGAGCTCTTTACTGCAAGAGAGCTCGAACTGATATAATATTTGTTGAAAGAGGTAAAGGCTTGCCTCGGTTATAATTCAAAGCCTACTTTAGTATGGTTTCAAATTGAGACTACTTTGTTGTAAAATAATAATATAATAATCAAAAAGGATGCTTAATTTGTTGTTTTTTGTGAGATGCATTTGGGTTTCCAAATGACTTGTCTGTTACAATAAATAATAGAGGCAAAACCAGAGAAATGTGGTTTTGAGAAAAAAAAATTGGAGTGATTCGAACCTATGTCTCTCCTTAAAGTGAACTTGTTAAAATTTCAGTCTAACTACTTTTAAATATCTGAAATGCTTTGAAATGGTTTATTAAGAAACTAAACTAAATCTATTAAGATACCCTCTATTCATGAAATATATATATAGGGAGTTATCTTTGGACCAATCGCTATTTCTTATACTATATATATATAATTAATATAGAATGTTGAGTGCCATTTATTTAAGAAATTTTACCAATATTTTAATTTTTTTTTTTAATTTTAACTAATGAGAACAAAACAGTTTGAGCAGCCTCAGAGACAGTTATATTACTACACACACAGTTTGCAGCTCAATTGTTAGCTTAAACTCGATTTGGTTTTGCTGTTGGGGATACCGATGGGGTTTCTTTGATGGCCTCTCGTAGTTTATTCTGCAGTTCACGATCAATGCGTTCCTTGGCCCGAAATACTTTAGATTGTATATAAAATGAGCCGCCGGTTGCCTTCTCATTGGCACGAAATAGATGCTCATAGTTGCCGTGAATCTCTTCGATGTTTGTTAGATCCTTAATGTTCAGTATCTGTTGGGCCTCGTTCAGTGTCATGCCCTTGACAGCCAGATCATGGGATTTGCTCTGTGCATTCTTGATCGAATTATGATGATTGGCGGCCGCACGCGAAGCCTCAATCTCCTGGCGTACGGCCTTGACAAAGGCACGTCCAACTGACTGGGCACCGTAGACAATGATGCGTGCAAAATGTTTGGCCATGTTTTCCCCTTACTATCGTGTCCCCTACCACTATCTGGGAGTGTGCCCCGAGTCGATCCAAGAATTTTACGATAGTATTTGAACGTTAATGTACAAAATGTACAGAATTTATTTTTCTGGAAACTACAAACAAAATGTGTGTATTACATGTTTTTTTTTAATCCGCTGTGTGACAAATATTAAAAAGGGATTTTGAAGCTTTTCAATTCATATTTAGTACATGTACAGTCTATCTGTTATATTAATGAAAATGTTAAAAACACGCCTTTAATCAAAAGCAATTGATGATGGCGCCCAACGATAGATTTACCTAAATTGTAACTAAAATGTTGTAAGAATTTTAATTAGACCAACTATTAATATATTTAGTTTACATAAAAGTACTAAAAGTAACGCAGAGCGCTTTAATCAAAAGATAGTTATATTGGCGCCCAACGTTGGACACACTCATGCTTTGTTAATTGCAAAAGAAAATGATTTTGAATTTACAATATGTTGGTTACTCAAGATATATAATGAACGTTAACTAAATATAGAGTGTTTTAATATAAGCTTGTAGAATTATTTAAAGCTAACTTGGTGCCCCATGTGTGTCACAAATTAATATTTCACTAAACAATTTATTATTTGTGGTGGTAAACAAGACGAAAATCAAAGCTGACATTGCTATTTTAAACTGCTCGAATGGGAAAGTAACTCAAAGCTGCCCGCAAAAGATGCTCGTATACAAATTATGCGCAAATTGAGTGGGTTCCGGTGAAAGAGGGGAACGCATATTTAGCACGTGGTAGTCGCCGTTGACCACGCACAACAGCAGGAAGTGAAAGAGGGAGAGAGTAAGAGAGTGTAAGAGAGAGTAAGAGTGAGTAAGAGAGACTATGTGATGTAATATGATGTCAGTGGGGATGTGTTGTGTGTGCCGGGTATTAACATAATTAAAATAATGACTTGTTGCCGGTCAATGTCAGAGCGGGGCCGACAAAATGGCAAATTGTAACTCCGGTCGCCGGACGCCAGACTCCGGAATTTGTGGCCATAATTTCGAGAGTCAAGTTGTCAGCAGTTGTGGTCGCATTTGCATAAGCTCAATGCACTTGCGTCTTTTTAAAGCAACAACCGAATCGCAATCCAACGCATCGAATCGAATTGCATCGCATCAAATCTAACCTCACATAACGTAACGCAGTCTCAAACCTGCATTGGCCACACGGCCACATTGGCAATTTACGCAGTGTGCCCAGCCTAGCCGCAAATGCACAACAATTGCAATTGCAATGCTCGCACAGTGGGGTAAATATATAAAAAAAGTAACTAAAAGATAATTAACAATATTTGATCTAAGAATTTCTTTAAATCATAAAGTTAACTGTTGTTATTTCTTTTTGATTAAATTCTTCAAATAATAAAAGGGAATTCATATTTTGTAATTGATTTACAAATTAAAGAAACTTTTGTCGAAAATTAGGAAAAAATTATGTATATATGTATATATCCACAGAATATTTTATTCATCATAACTTATTTAACTAATAGTATTTTTTAGACATATTTTCTTCGTATACTATCAAAACTTTGAATTTTTGCCCACTGTGCGTCGCCTTAACCCATTTGCCGTTAAAATTCACAAACTGTAATTGATCACATTTGCGTTTGTCGTTTGATTTCATTGTCTTGTGCGTGAACTGGGTGCGGGTGTGGGCCTCTGGGGCTAGGGGATTTGTGGTTCAGAGTGAGGAGGGGGGCGGGGGGGGGGGGGTTCAGCGTAACCCAGGGGGAAAGTGGGTTTGGAATGTGGCGCTTCCAATTTCGAAAAAAGCCACAGCTGATGGGTTAGTTGTTTTTGTTGCCGCTGCCGACTGGCGCGCAAGCTCATTCATTATGCAAACACCTCCACGACGGGTGTATCCAACTCGACCAGCGCCCAGCTTGGCCCCACTTTCTCTGTCTCTCTCTCTCTTCCTCTTCTGCTACCTCTCTCACTGACTGCATTTTGCGATTAGTTGCCATTTAAACTGCTGTTACCGTTGTCCGTTGCGTTTTTCGTCCGCCTTTCGGCTTCAGGCTCTCCTTTCTCCTGATCTGTCGCTGCTGGCTGCCATCGCATTTTGATTTCCGCACTGCATCCGGCTGATTCAATCCCTGGACATCAGCTGCCATCCAATATAAAAAAAAATGTATACATAGATGGCCGAAAAGGCAGTGTATGCTCGACTAAGTGATATCCTGCAAAGGTTTAATGACAGATCGGTTTTGTTTTTCTTTTAAAGATAACAATAACATTTTATGAGTTCCATTTAAAAGAGAAAGTACTTTTTTTGTACAGATTATCAACACTTGTTTTATATCCTATGTACCCATCTGCAACACTTACAGGGTATTCAAACGCAACGTTGAAGTGCAAATGCAACAAGAATCGAATGTCAAGTCTAACAAACCGACAACTTGCATATCCTACAGACACTTTTATAATATTCTATAGTTCAAAGGTTAAAATATTGACAGCTTTAAAAGGGACTGCCAACTTATTTAGAACTTACATTTAAATGTAATTCAAAGCAAATGATAGAATCTTTTTATGTTTATTAAATTTTGTTGACAATGTATTAAAGTAGGATTATAGCTAATAGAATATTAGAAGCATTTCAAATCAATAAATAAATATATAATTAATAAGATGGGATTAAAGCTCGACAATAGCTTAAAATAATTGGTAACTTAAAATAAGTTTAATCACATGTTAAAGCCGCTAATTAAAGGATTATAAACTCAATACAAGTTTGACCACATGTTAATGTAGCTGTTAACGTTGACATGAAGCTAATTACTGCATAGTTTTGTGAGCGATGTTTTAACTTCAAGTTGATATAACCATTTTGTATAGGGTATACAAATTGACAAACAGTTTGAGAGCGGGTATGCTGGAGGTTGCAGTTGGCAACGAATGCGAACAGTTCACTATTTACCACACACGAACGTGGGATCTGAACGAGTACGTGAACGTGAATGGGAACGGGACGTGAACGTGAATGTGAATGTGAATGTGAACGTGATTGTGAATGTGAATGTGAATGTGAATGTGAATGTGAACGTGGGTGATGCATGGCGTTGAAAATGTTTAGGCCTAGTGTCTGGTGTCGCATTCATTGCCATTCATCCGGTTGCTACCGTTTCGTGGTTGCCTTGCCTGTTGGTTGTCGTTGCTGTCGTTGCTGTCGTTGCTGTTGTTGTTGTTGTTGCTAGTGGCTAACATGCAAGCTTAGGATTTGGAAAACAATTTCACTGTTAGTGGAATGTCAACGTCAGGCCCCTATCCTGCGCCAACATCAACATCAACTCCAACTGCAACTGCTCTGGGTCACAAAAGTCGGCCCCCTATAATTTTGCTTACCCATTGCTCCAAACCCCATCGCCAATCTATTCGTGCCGAAACGTAAAATTTAAACGCGACCCGGCGCGCTCACATCACTAATTAGTGATGTGCAATAATCGTGCGGGGACGCACGTGATGCATGTGAAAGGTGGCTGAGGGGGGGGGGATTTGTGTGGACTATTCGTTCGTTCCCCCCAAATAAATACAAAAAAAAAAACAATTGCAACATTTTTAATCAACTTTGCGACTGTTGCACTAGTTGCATTTTGAATTCGGATTCGTATTCGGTTTTTGGCCAGCAATTTTCAAATTCACGTACGTCCATTTTCCATTTTCCATTGCAAAATTATCGTGGCCTTTCTCATCATATAAATCCTGAATTTTTGGAGTTACTGTCATATGCACAATTCAAACTTAAACAGCTGGCAAAGAAGTCTTTTTTCTCCTCACCCTTTTATAATTACAAATAACTTGCTTGTTCTTCATTTAAAAGTTCTAATTGTAGATTTGGTCTTCAACTTTGTGGCCATCTTAGTTGACAAACTTGTTAGTATTTTTAGCTGCTCATTTTAGCTTATTTCATTTATTTTATTTACTGTCCAGAGATCGATGGGCCAAAGCCAGCCTAATGTGTTGTTGTCCCCTCACTTTGAAAATCGCACAGTTTTAGCGAGTCGCGTCAAGGTTCATCCCAGTTTTGGCCCTTTCCCAGTACTTTTCTCCTGGCCCACCCAACCCCGCCCCTGTTCAACTCACTTGTCTCTTGTCACCATTTTGCCACTTATTTCAGAACATGAAATTTCAATTAGGCAGCTCTACTCTATGCTGTTTTTCTGGTCAATTTAATGCAACCATATTGCCAGCTGCACACACCCGCTTACACACACACACACACACACAGACGCCCGCAACGCACAACCACCAATCTGAATGAGTTGCATTTTCAGTTATTTTTATTTACACGGCGCTGCAAGTTTCACTTTGACACCAACAACAACAAGAAACCGAATACCCTTTTGGCCCGACAACTCACCCCCCCCCCCCCCCCCCCCCCCCCCCCCCCCCCCCCCCCCGCCCAACCCCCAACAAAAAAAAAAGAAAACAATTTCAACTTGTAATGTCAGAAGATTGCACAGAAAATTAATTAACAATAATTAAAAAACGTTTCACAAACTGCGTATTTAATTACTATTAATATCAATATTAATAGTGTGTCAAAGTGATAAATAAAGCGCAACAGTATATTTTGTTTGTGGTTATAAACAATAAAATATTTTTAACTGTTTTTTGATTCATGATTGAAACCTATACGGTTGAATTTGTGAACCTGGTTTTAGATAGTCTTGCCTAGTTTTTATTTTGAATATTTTATATAGTAATTATCACTATCATTATTTCATTAAAACATGCCTATGTTTCTTAACTAATTCTCTATTTAAATATTTATGTATATTATATATTTATTTCCAAGTTTATGTTGAGTTATATTTTGTCTAAACATCAACAATTTTCTTTATAGTAATTCTCCGCTTATTTGGATAAACAAAATTTGTTTTAAAATATGTTTTAAAAAAATAAAAAACTAAATTCACTGTTGTCGCTAGACTTGTTTGACTAGAAAATACCCTGTACCCTGTGCAACTTTACTTTACTCTGACTTTATCTTTATCACTTAGTCTTTTACTATGGAAGCTAAGAACTGAAAAAATGTTCGTGTTTATTGTTTGATTTGAAAAATTGATTATATTAAAGCTGAAACATGACCAATAAATGTTCTTGCTTTGTAATATATTACCAATAACTATCGATAGTAAAAAAGCGAGAAAGGGTTGACTATTGTAAATAAAGACAGCCAAAAAGACAAAAAAAACTTCTTTCGACTGTTGTAAACACTTTCACAAAACCCAAAGACCCTTTTTACACCTATCCAGTAAGTACTGGGTACACAAATGAAGTATAGCTCAACAAAGCTTAAATTTGTTGTTGTTCACATGTTATCCCTATGACTGCTCGGTAGGCTCTGTAAGAATTGAATTGTTAAATCAAAGTCTCGGCCAATTTTAGTCAGAGCGAAAAAAAAGTCGAACGAGCGTCGAGCAAAAATTGAAGAATATTGTAATTTCCAGTTTATTTTTTTGTGGAAAAGTTGCAAACGCATCGCATCAGCAATGCAGAGTTACCGCGAACACATTTCAGAGGGTATTTCGTCGTCAAGCGACATCATTAAGCAGGAGCCGGAGTCCGCGTCCGATGGAGTCGATGCGTCAATGCAGCGTCTCGAGGGCGGCGTCGCAGGATTGATGGAGTTGACGCCGTACGAGAGCAGCGGCGACGAGGCGGCTCAGCAGCTGGAGGCGGAGGAATCGCTGACCGAGCCAACTGTGGACAACGAATGGGATCTGGAGCTAGACAAGCCGAACGAGTTCCTGCGCTTCTCGCTGCGCATGGGCTTTGGCACACTGATGCATCCGTATGAGTACGCCAAGGTGCTGATGCAGCTGGGCTACGAGCCGCTGCCGGCAATCGCTTCCACCAGCTGGCTGGGTCGCTCCACACTGTTCCTGCCCAGCGTGCATCAGTATATACGCTATATCAGGCATATGGATGGCTTTGCCGGACTCTATCGCGGCGTGGCTCCCCGTATCCTCCGAAATGCCAGCGCGGCGCTCTTCGGCGAAAGTTTGCTATATCTGCTCGGTTGGAAGCCGTCGCAGAAGCCGTCGGCGCATCCGTTTCGTGAATACATTTGGAATCTGTTGCGTGACAGCATTGTTATTGCCACCGGGCTGGCCATTTCGCATCCCT
The DNA here is from genome assembly GCA_004143845.1 of Drosophila lacertosa. Taxonomy (NCBI): domain Eukaryota; kingdom Metazoa; phylum Arthropoda; class Insecta; order Diptera; family Drosophilidae; genus Drosophila; species Drosophila lacertosa. The sequence goes on from SCDZ01000361.1 coordinate 71,434, forward strand.
TCTACGTGATCTCGGTGCGGCAGATGGCCCAGTTTGTTGGCCGCGAGGTCGTCTACACAAGTTTGCGCGGCAGCATGCGCCAAATACTCGCCCAGGACGGTCTGATGGGTTTCTATGCGGGCTTCGTCCCAAGTCTGATCTGCGATCTGGGCGTACTCTTCTGCACCAGCACCCTAAGCGCCATTTGCAATCGAATCTTTCAGCTCAAGTCCGATAAGCGCGAATATAATTCAGCTCTCATACAATTCGGTGCGATTATGTTGCTGTATCCTTTGCAGGTGGTCAGCGCCTGCATGGCCTGTTCGGGCTCGGGCGTTGCCGCCGGGGCGCCACCCTTTATGCCCATCTACGGCCAGTGGATGGATTGCCTTATGGATCTGATGGCACGCGGGGATCATTTTCGCGGCGCCTTCGTCTTTCATCGCAGCCTGCCCAAGGTGCAATTTCAGCGTGTCTACGATCCTTTTATAGTTTCGCGCGTTATTAAAAATCATTGAAATCTATGCTATTGTTATGTAAAGTTGATTTGTTTAGTTTTTGCGTTTTTGTTCAATCAATTAAAATATTAGTGTTACTTAAGGAGCTAATCATAACTATCTCTATCAAAATCTATCTATTGTCTGAAACTTCAAAAATTAAAAAACATTTTTGTTCGGTATTTTTATTTAATGTAATTCATTGTTTTATATTCAAGTTAAAAATTTAAAACCTTTGTCATAAGCATGTTTTCAAACACATTTAATATCAAATGTTTATGAATATTTTCAACAACATTTTCATGCTTGCGAGTTGTGTGAAAAGCTCGCTTGTTGCTGTTGCATTTTCAACCAGTTTGTACTAATTTGAATTATTTAGCTGGCATTACGAGAAACACAGAAGCCAAAAGCTCATACACACACACACTCACACACACACACATACACATGCACACTGAACGGACTGAACACACACTGTGGTTATTATTGGGTGGCATGCTTTAATTCATAAGCAAGTGAATTGCAGAGGGGAGGGTGGGTGGAAACGCCTGGGAATGAGTGGGAACGTTTTGGGAAATGGGATTGCTGTTGTTGTTGTTATTGTTGTTGTTGTAAGCGTAACGTTTTGGGCCGTTTTTCTTGGCTGCAACACAAAATGTCAGCAGAGATTAAGGGATAGAAATCTGTTCATGTAGAAGATTTTATATACCAAGCAGAGGGCAGCACACACACACACATGCACACAGCCACACACACACACACACTCAGCAGGCAGGCAGCTGAACGTAATGAAAATATCAAAAATCTTAAACGAACTGCGCCAACGGCTTTTTTGGGGGGCGGGGACACAAAAGGGGCGTAAGGGGGGAAGTCAGTTTTGCTTCATTTGAATGCGACACATGTGTGTGTGGGTGTGTGTGAGTGTGTGTGTTTTGTTGCTAGTGTACTTGTTGGTCAGGTTCATTTGGGCCAGAGAAATCAAAAGTCAAAAGTTAGTCCATAGTCCACAGGGACTTGAGTTCTTGAAATAAACGACTGGTTATTACACATGTGTGTGTGTGTGTATGTGTGTGCATTTTGTGTGTGTTAGGTGTGCCATGCACATGCACATGATGACAATGACAATGACAATGCCTGGCCACACTGACCGCCTGAAGAAGTTTAAGTGCTTTAGCGGAATGTGCTCGACGAAGGGCTTCCCTGTACACATTTTTAATTGCCATTCACGTAATTGAAGGTCTTATTGTAATCATGTACATTATATTTACGAGACAGACCTAAAGAAATCTCAACAATTAATCGATATTTGTCGATATTAGCAAAATGATGCAAATTAAATGTGAGTTATAAAAGAAAAACTTCTTTTGAGTGGGGATATATAAACCTCTACAGTATTAAATTTAAAATCGATTTAATTGTACATAAAATCGATATTTTTTAGAAAGTTATCGAAACAGAAATATCAACACATTTCGATATTAAATTTTCCTTTACAAAATCCATTTCCACCATTCATTTACACAGCTACATCATAGCCTATTTTGCTCATTTGCAATGTTTGCAGGGTATAAAAGGGCGTACTGACTTAATAACCAAAAAATGCAATCAGCAACAATGTGGGCCGAGCACACCGAAGCTTACCAACTGGAACCAGCTGAAAAACGAAAAGAAAAAACATAAAAAAGAAAAACCAAAAATTCCTGGACAGGCTTGTGACATTCACGCATGCATGCAGCATCATCACCAATCCCACAGTCCAAGCTCAGGACCCCCTTCCGCCCCCTTCCGCCCGCCCCTGCTTCCGTTCCTCTTATCAGCTGCCCAACGTATCCTCCACCCGTGCATGCAGTTTTCTTGTCTTGTCTTCTCTTGTCTTGCTTGGAAAATGCAATTAGGCTAACGATGCAACACAATTTTGTCTTTAACTACAACGAGCGTGCGAGCGAGATGGTTGCAATGGGGGTATTCCCCCTTTTCCGTTGCCATGCAGCCAAAAGGCATGCAGCATGCACACATTTAACCATGTTTGGCGAGGTGCACTTTAAACATTGCTATATATTTGATTGAGATTAACTTCGTGGTCAGTTTTTAAATGAAATCAATATTTTTATCAAAGTCATTTTTCTTAAACTTATTACAATTGTTAACTTTTCGCCATATTTCATATTCCTTGAATCCTTAAATCTTTTAGCAGCATTGTATAAATCTGTTTTGCAGAGCAACACCTTTTTTTTATAATAAAAGACTTTTATTATTTCAAATATTCTTTTAAAGCAAACTCAAAACTTTATTTAATTTTGTTAAGCATAATTGACTCATTCTTTTAAAGCAAATGTTTATTTTTTAAACATTTTTTGTAATACGTTAGTTGTCTTTTTTGATTTTGTAAAATTTGAATTTCTTTTTATACTAATTTTTACTTACAATGTTTTACCCTTTCATTTTAAAACATTATTTATTTATTTATTTATTTGTTAGGTTTTTTTTTGATAACTTGCTTTTTTTCAATTTGTCGCAATTTGTTAAAACTTTCCTCGCACAAGCTTAAATCGAATATAATGCATAATGTTTCAGACCTATACTTATTTCTAAGGCATATCATGTGTTTTGAATTTTGTGTGTATGTGTGTGTGTGTGGGTGTAGGTGTATGGATATGTGCGTGCCGAAAATGTTGCACAAATAATGAACTTGCTGGCTATTAAATCAAGTCGAGCTGTCGAGACATCCAGCCGAGTCACCAAGTTTTGAGTTCACATTTAATTATAATACTCCCTGTGTGTTGGTGTTCGTGCTTGTGTGTGTGTTCTTCTTGACATCAATTTCAAGCAAATTATGATTTATTGTTGCAATTCAATCAAATTAAATGACAACAAAAAGCTTAAAACTTAACAACATTTACAATTTGTCTCTTTAATCAACATTTTATGCATATATCATAATTAACAGAAGCCACTTAATTCACCACGATTTAAAAAAAAACAAAACAAACACATCAATAATAACAACAACAACAACACCAATTGAATTTAGCACATTTTTGTTACAATTTTGACAATATAAGTTGCTTTTAGACTGTGAACAGAGTATTGTGTGGTCGGCCTTTTTTACTTTGTCTAAAGATAAATAAGTTTCCATAAAAGGTGTTGTTAGTATTTTACATTTATTTAACATATTTATTATTATAGTTCCAGTCAAGTGCTAATCAACAATTTAAAATATTATTAACTGTTGAATTTAAGCTTTGTAATCATGGAGTTCTATTTGAATCGATTTTAACCCGCAACTCGATTAGTTTTTTTTATTGAACCTTCAGCTTACATAATAGTCTTAATAAATTTTAAGCATAAAAAGACATAAGAAAGGACATGGATGAATTTTAAAATTGACCATACATTAGTTTAAACTGCATACCAAAATACTTTCGGCTTATGGTCAGGACTATTTATATTATTTGGTGGGGCTGCCAACTTCTAACTTTTTTGTGCCTTTCTCTAGTAAGTTATAGCTATCGATAAATTAGCTATAAGAGCGCATTTATATTAAAAATATATATAGAATATATATAAAAAGCTTAACTGATACATTCACTATAAATTTTAAATATCGATAAATCGATTGGCTATAAACACAAGTATATAACGTAAACTGATCTATCGACTTTAAATATATCGATGACCTATAAGAACAAGTATATATTTGATTCAAATAACTTTAGTTGATGCATTCCCTATCGATATTCGACATATTGATATATAATCGATATTATATAATAACCTTAACTGATGCATTCTCTATCGATTTCAAATATCGATATATTGATCGGCTTTGAGTGCAAGTTATGCATAATTTATACATGTGATTTTTTTTGTTTGATACATAAATATATATTTTATTGACATCAGCAAATGTAACAATTATTTAATCGGGCTTATCCAGCACGTCTCCTGTTGCCCCTGTTGTTGTTGTTGGCCTGCTGGGCACGTCGCCTTTGGGCAGCTCTGCGCCTGCGTGCGGCCATTAAACGTTGGCGCCTGCGGTTGGCCCTTAGACGAGCCTGCAGCCGGCTGACCTGTGCCTGAGCTGCTGTTACGGCGGCGACCAGGGCTACCGAAGCCGATGCTGTACGCCTTGTTGTTGTTGTCGTTGTTGTTACTGTATTGGGTGAGCTGGTGACTGGGGCATTTGTCAGACCTAATGTTGGAGTTGTTCGTGGACTGGTTTGGACTATCGGCGTCGTTGGTCCTGCTGGCGTCGTTGGTCCTGCTGGCGTCGTTGGTCCTGCTGGCGTCGTTGGTCCTGCGGGCGTCGTTGGTCCTGCCGGCGTCGTTGGTCCTGCCGGCGTCGTTGGTCCTGCTGGCGTCGTTGGCGTTTGGTTCAAGCATTCGGTATTTGTGGGAGATTCTGTACAATCAATACAACCAGCTGGAGTGCCTGGGGTTGTACAAACTACTCCATGGATGCTTTTAATACAACAAGTGGCCAAAATGGCGCAGCCCATTATCAAAGTCGCAATACGCATCGTGATCTTTTCTGAATTCTTTTCGGATGTGACGAACGTTGCGAATTGGAGCGCAATTTATAGCAAATTTGCATTCAACGTGCGTTGTTTACACAAAAGTTATTATTATTTTAATTTCGACAACTTTGACATCAATTGGCGCATTGAAACCAATCATAAATAAATAACAAGTATTTATTTGTTTGCCCTTGTGGCGGATTTTTATTATCTTTATGTGCGACAAGTGTCGTCATTTTTCACACGGCCAAAACGAAACGAAACTAAAGCAGATCTTAAAATAGTTCTTTTGACAATAGCTAATGATGTTAGCGTTATAAACAGTGATGTTATCGATGTTGTTGATTAATCACAAAAATATGTATTTGCATTTGGTATCTCTTTCATGGATACTGTCGATCAGGCAGTTATCGATATCTATAGTATGTTATCGACATATACTCTCGTTATTGATTTGCGTAAGAAATCTGCTTCTAAATCGTTAGTTATAGACTTAACGGATTTGGTAATCAACAAAGTTCGATATTGCTGTTATCGATTTTGTTATCATTTTAATTGATAATTCAAAGCTAATTCAGGTCTTCGATAATTATGTTATCGAGACTATCGATATTTTGTTTTCAAAATATTCGTTTTCTCTGATAATTTATAAATAAATCTTGTTAAAATATTTGATACTTCTGTTATCAATATGATCGATAATGATGTTATCGAAATAAACGTATTTGTTTTTATATCAATAATATAAACACAATTAAAAGTAGTTTAAAAGTGTATTAAATCGACATTAGCAGCTTTTTGTTTATTTGTTTTAAATGTTTTTTTCTTATTGAACGAAAATAAAACAGATAAATATACTTTTATTGCACATTGTTTAAACAGCTTTTTGACGACAACTGTTAAGAAAAAAGATTCAACTTCTAATCAAACTATAATAAAATAAAAATAGTGAATTCGGGTTAATCGACTTCAGTTCAATTATTAGGCTTTTTTTGTTAATATTTTATAAGTAAACTTATTAAAGTTCCTTCTTGGCAATGGCTTACGCAAATATTTACATTTAGTACTTTAATTTTGACATTGAACTAGCTTTTGAAAAAAGATGAGCACTTGTTCAAATAGTTACAGACTCAACTGATGGAAAGGAAAATAAAACTGATAAATAAATAAGTTTATATATTATATACATGAACTATTGACCATGTAAAAGGCTAAAGTGTATATGTAAATAAATAAATACCAAAATAAACCTTGAAATCTAAATCAAACAAATAATTCGCTGAACTGTGATTAAACCCTATTAATATTGATTTTAGTTTAATCTCTAATAGAATTAACAACTTTAGTTTTAAAAATGGTTGTATAAACTTTAAGATTTAAATAAATCGTCGACAGAGTATAAAATGTATTTGTATAAAGAGTAATATTTGTTTATAAATCATGGTCAGATTCTAGTTGTGTGTTTATGTGAATGGGTGTGAACAATAAGGTTACCATCTACAAATTTGAATAATAGAATCTTTTTTAATATTTTTTTGGGATTCAAAATGATCTATTATAACCATTTTCACCTAATATAAATTGATTTATATTTTTCAGAAATTAATATTTATTAAATTCGTAATATTTCAGTTTTTAAAATATTAGCCTAGAAAAGCAGAAACCCTTAATTAATTGTGAGTAGCCCAAGTGAGGGTAAGATTAAAGATTTCCTTAACTGTATACGTATATTAATTGATCTTTTACTGACAGGTTTTTTTTCATAAATCATTGCATTATATATTGAAAGCCATAGATTGTTGTAGAATTATTAATTAATTTATAGAAAAAATGAATCGATTATTGTCGGATGTGACATAATCGATGGTATTGTTTCATTTTCCTGACACAGATCTTAAACTAAATGGAACAATAATTAAGTAAATTTTACTCTCTCGAATATTTCTTTCTCTGCCCAATTCATATCTTTCAGTTAGCAAATTAAATAGAAATTATTGAAGCACAGAAAGTGTATATATAGTACATATATAAATTAAACTTCTGCGGAATGTATGAATATTGGCTTTATGAAAGCTACAAATAAAAATAAGAGTATGTACAAATAAATAAAAAATGTATTTAATAAAGCTTTATTTTAAACTTGGTTGCGTATGTTTGTATATCTATAAATATATATTTATATATTTATTTATTTATTAGGGGGCTTCAATCTACGCCATGTCAAAGAATTCGTTAAAACGAAACTGATTTTAATCTTACTTACAAATAACGTACTTATCCCAACGTTATTTTGAGTAAAAACTAATAAATTTCATAATTTTCAATATTTTTTAACATATTCTGCCTTCGTTTCATATTTTTTAGCTTTTGCATTTTGTGCTTTTGGGACAAGTTGATTTTGTTACATATTTAGTTGAGGGCATTGAATATTACGCATACGCCGTATTGGCCAATTGACTACCGCCGACAACACGGGACGCTACGGCGCTTTCAATATTATATGGTAAATCCAATTAACTGGGTTTTATGCCACAAACTTACACACAAACGCACACTTTCACCAACGCACACACATACACACATACACGGCACAAGGTGTTAATCGACGTCATTTTGATGTAAAACGAGCGATGAGAATGATATTGTATATTTTATGACCGCATATGCGATGCGTAATTAACAGCAGCAGCAGCAACAACAACAACAATAACAATAACAACAACAATAATTGTCAGCCAGGTTAATGAGCCATCATTGATTATGCATATGAGTTGTGTGTCTGTGTGGGTGTGTTTGTGTGTGTGTGTAAAGAGTTTCATTCGCTTTTCACACATCAAATTAAATTGTTACATATGCTAATGAAATCAACCAAAATTATGAGCAATTATGAATAGCTTAATGGGATTTGCCAAAGCCACAAACAGACAAAACACACACGCACACACACACTCTATATTGGTGTGCGTGTTGTGTGTGTGTGTGTGTTTGCTTGCTTTAAAGTCAAGTCTTTTGTTTAAAGTAAAAAGTCAAGGCAAGGCAATACAAGGCTGGCCAAGCATAGCTCACAGGCTGGCAAAAAACGCAGCCAGGTGTAAATTACAAACTTGTAAGATTTTTGCTTGGCATTTCCTGTCCAACCTCAGCCCCTTCTCCCTCCCCTTTCCACCCCCTGCCTTGCCCCCGCCCAGACTAAGCCTCCCAGTGCCAACTGAGCTTTTCAGCTCGTTTGAATTTAGCTGAGTGCAAGACACAGAATAAGAATAAGGGATGGGGGAGAGAGAGGGGCGGGGCGGGGGGTTGGGGGCAGGGGCGTGTTTTCTGTACCAGCAGTTGTCCTGGGTTATGCTGTGTCCTGTCTTGTCTTCTTCTTCTTCTTCTGCTTTCACATAATGCCAACAATTACGCAGCTGAATATTTTATGAGCCAAGCAGATTAATATGAATATTTTATTATCATTTTAGATTCCTTATTTCTTTGTTGCTTTCCCCCCACCCCCATCCCCCGCTATTTTGCCGTGTTAGCCGTGGTTTAGCTTTGGGGGGCCCAAACTCAAGGCGAAAGCATGTCTAAAAATATGCTTTATATGCCTTTTGCGTTTGAGTGTTGTTAATAGCAGGTCCTTCAGGCGTTGGCTATATTCGCATCATCAGTTCATTGGACGGCCATAAATAATGAATATAATTATATATATTTCATTATACTGATTATTCCTAATAATCATATTTACAGACTTATTTATTTTATTTATTTACTTTTTTTAAACTTATTTGTAATTATTTCTTTATTACTTCTCCTACGATAAAGGTATCAAAGCGACACTAAAAACCGAATTGATCATAAAAATTAAAAGTATTAAAAGTGTATAACAAAAAATAAAATCAAAAAATAAATAATTTTCAAATATTTTGAATTGTTTGCCGTTTAATTTTAAATTTTTTTTAAGCTTATACTTTAAATGTTAAATTTAAGAACTCTTTGGGAATTTTAACACAATTTTTAACAATTGCTTATAAATGCTATACACTGAATAGTATTGTTGTAAATTTTAACAGATGTGCTGAATTGTTGTGTCAGCAATGTTTCTGCGGTACGATTTAGTATTTTACTAAAGTAGAGCATTTGAAATTCGTTGTTGAATATATTAAAAAGTCGTCGCGTTGCCGTTTCGTTGCCCACAGCTTTTTTGCACCTTTTGGTGAAGTCAAAAATGCTTTTTGCCGCTGGCCAAAAAACAAATACACACACACACACACACACCCCAATAAAAAGAAAGCAGGTCAAGAGAGAGTCACAGCAAGACGTAGATGAAGATGGAGAGAAAGAGATGCAGGGGGGGGGGGGGGAACCGAGAGTAAATGTGGTGAGAACGGAATTTATGACCACGAGCCTTCAAAGGGCCAGGCAGCCTAAATGTTTTTGCGCCAGCCAAGCCAGCCTGTCCCAGACATGCCAAATAAAAACTGGAAGCCAACACAAATTTGAACGGTGCTGCAGGGGCAAAAAGCAAAATAAGTGAAACAAGAATATTTTCATTTGTTGCGTTGAAAATTTCATGTGCTGCGAGCACGGCAATTACGAAGACCCCTAAAAAAAAAAAAGGAAAAATATAAAAACAAGACTGAAAAGCAGCCGCCCCGAGCCTCTGGCACCCAAACTATGTGAAATAGTCGTAATATCGTCATCATCTCGGCGCGAGCCCAATAAATTTGGCCAATAAATGCGGCTTGAAGTGCCAATGTGCCACGCCCACCGCCACACAAGTGTTTTCCAGTGGGTCTCTGATTTATGCAGCGCCATTAAACAAGTGAAATCGCCTTAAAGCTAACAAAGCGAACAAAAAAAAAACAAAAGGAAACTAAATTTAAAAAATAATATAAAGAAAAGTGGCCGTAGTGCCAGGCTCAGGATTGGAGGTCCTGCCTAAGTCGTGTAGTCTGATCCCGAGTTGGCTTAGCTAGCCCCTCTCTCCCTCCTCCCTCCCTCCCTCACCCCTCAGTCAAAGCAACTGCCAAGCAGCTCAACGTGTTACGCGAACGCGGGGCTGTCAAAGTGCATCGCAAGCGACGCAGCGAACCAAAACCTAGTTGGCAGCCCCGCCACTCACTGACAGTGACGCACAATGCATAAGAGTCGGTTGGAAAGAAAAAAATAGAAAAAAAAATATTCAAATAATAAAACATATCCTGAGCCGTATTCAAGTCAAGATCTGTGACCAAAAGTTAAAGTTGTCGCTTGGGCAACAGTTTATACTCTGTTAACGTTGAGAATGGATTAAATAAAGGGCATATTTAAGTTGAGCAACTGATCAAAAAAATTGAAAAATTAGTTTCCTTATTAAAAAGTACTTTTAAATTGAAAACGGCTTTGCTGTAATGAAACTCAAATGTAGTAATATTAAACAACTATTCAAAATAGATTTCTTTTAAAACGTTTTTTTTACTCAAAATCAAAATATTCAAACAAAATTCAGCACTAATAACTGATTTTTGGCATTTAATCAACTGCACTTTGAAGATAATTGAACTTTATTGTTTAACCAGCAAATAGTAAAAAGGAGCTTCTGAGGTTCTTGACTTTTATACCCTGAAAATATATAAAAAAGAGGTACATCGGTTAAGTGTAAATGTTTGCAACAGCAACAAAGAAGTTATTAAAGAAAGCGTGTAATAAAAATTGACAAGTTTATTGACAACTAGCATTAACTATTTTTGGACGGATCAATTAGTAGTGGCTATAAAGACATTCTGCGTTTTCTTTTCTTATTTTCTTATTTTTACAACACATTTCCTTGAGAATTTATTTGTTTTTTCCGCACTAAAACATATTTGTAGTTGAATACATCTTATTAAATTTCTAGAATACTCCTCTTATACTTAGCTTAACTTTAGTATTGTCATACAAATATTAAGTATTATGATAAGTACAGAATAGAGTTTAAGCCCACACAGCAACAGTATTATCATTATTATTTTTATTTATTATTAATATTAATAAAGTCCAATATTAGGTTTTAGGGTATCTGCCAGTTGAGTCCTCCCTTCTCACTTGTTTATCAGGTTCTCGCAGCTCTGGTCTGCAAGTCACGTAGTTTTCAATGAATTCTCTGGAGTCGTCAGGGTTATAATGCACAAATCTTCTTCTTCTCTCTTTTTTATACTACTTTAAGAAGTGAAAAGGAGTGTTTTTGGTTTGTGCAATACTTGAGTTATTTTTGTAGTTATCAAAGGAAGAGACTTGAAATCTTGAACATGCCATCGTTTATACCTGCTTCAGATGAAATGTTAGGTTTTTTAGAATGCGTTATTGATAACCTTTCCTAAAGATCATATATGCAAAGTTTTTAGGTTTTCTTTTGAGTTTCTCTTCTGAGTTGAAGATCGACTTTTATTAACACTCCCAACGAGTATGCGACAGTTGTTCATGCCCGACTGCAACGTTCTTATATGATTTTTTTTTCTCTCTTATTTTTGCGCTTTTGTATTTCTGCCTTTGGCCTTTTGTTGCACTCATTATGGGGCAACGCCTGTTGGCTGCTGCCTGCTGGCTGGTTGTACTATTGTTTGGTGCCAATGCAACAGGCATCAAACTTGATGCTTCGCCATTTTTGTTGTCTCGTGTATATATAAATTCAGTTCAGGTCTCTTGTGCGATTTTTCCGGCCACATGCCTGGCTGCACTTCAATCAAAATCAAATATTACAAGCTATGCCCCCGAATGGGAAAAAAAGAGAGAGAGAGAGTGAGATAGAGAGAGTGAGATAGAGAGAGAGGTGGAAAACTCCTACGGTTGCAATTGCTGCAACGCCTTTTGAGTTATGGCCAGGCCAGCACAGCTGGCAGGAGGCATGTGGCATGCAGCATGCAGCATGCGGCATAAGCCATAAGCCATTCGACCCTGGACACCAGGCACATATCCATCCATTCAACCATCCATATGCATTTTGCAATTCTTATGGCCCCCTTTTGTTGTGACTCAATACGAAAGGACGCAACTGCGCACGGGCAACGGCTTGATTACGCACGTTTATTACTGGTTGCGGCAACGTTTCCGAGCTGTTTCGCTCCTCCTCGTCCCATGGCTTACGGTTACGGATACGCCGGATACGGCAACGGGCAACGGGCAACGGACTGTCTGACTGTGTGCTCATCAATATGCGACGTGCGAGCTGCAAATGTACAACATGATTACTTGCAAATCACGTGATTGTGATTGGGATTATTGCACAGCACACACACACACACACGGACACACACCCACCTCACATGCACGGCGTGTGTTCTGCAATATAAGAATGCAATAATAATGCAAAAATAAAAAAAAAAATGCTAACAGCTTTTTTGTTTTGTTCAACAAATAGGTCAAATAATTATATATAAATTTATAATATTGAATATATTGGCAAAATATTTATTTTATTTTTTTTTTGTTATTATGGATATTACTCTGGCGATATCTCAACTTTCTTACTTACAGGGCATCTTTAAGTCAAACACACTCTCCTCTCAGGCTCATTTAATATATCATATATATTGTGAAGTACTTTTTTGGGTTCTTGTAATTAAAAGTTATACCGCCAGGAGATCAATTTTCCTTTTTGGCTTTTCTTTGAATTGTTTCCGGATAAAAGTAATGAAAAATTGTGTGTATAGAAATCTGCAAAATAACAAAGCGTCCTAAAATAGCGCTGGCATTGATTGAAAATTGTAACAAAACATTTGGATTTAGTAAGAAACCAACAAACAATTTTTCCATTTAGCTTTTAATATTTTTAATCAACCTGTAGTAAGGCTTATCGAGCTTATATAGCTGGAAAATGCATGTCGTATTAGCATTTACAAGGGGAGTCAATTTTCTTTGCCAAAATTTTGAATTTGAGCTATAAAATGTATTAAGCTTTAGCCTCCTTCTTTTGCAGGCTTGTTTGCATTTGTTTGTTTTCATTAAAATTAGTTTTTGAATTTTGCTTTATTTTACCTTTTTCTTAAGCTGACTGTTGCTGCATTGTAACAAGTCCGGATTGATTTAGTTACTTTGTTAACTTGGCAACCCTTTGAGTATTGGCTATGGAGTATTTAGAGCGTATTGACGACTTTCGCTATTCGCTGATACTAATAATAAGTGTTTATTTAACGAATAGTTACAGAATCAATTTACCTATTCGTTTCTGTTTATTTATTAAATAGTTATTTTTCTTTACTCTTTCCTTCTTTAAATTGAGTGCAGATCAACAAATACTTTATTTATAATTTATAATTAATTCAGCAATTAGTTTTTACTCTTTACTCTCTGTTTCTTTATCGATACTTGCAATACTCGCTGTTTTCTTCATCACAATTGAAACTTTGATTTATTTGCACAGCAACAAGTTGTGTTTTTTTTAACATTTATGAACAAATAAAATAATGCTTGTTGTTTTTTTTTTTCTTTGCAAGTGTCGACGCCGACGTTGGCGCCAACGTCGACGCCGACATTGACGTTGACGTCGAATTGTGCTATGAATATTAATTTGGTTTTTAGAAGCGCCGCAACAATGCAAAGTAAAACCTGAATTACAACTTAATATTTATAACTCATTTTCTGTGTGCACAACGCACACACACATACAAGCACACACATGCCTATAAATAATAGAAAAACTGCTGACACACACACACACACGCACACAGAGAGAGAGAGAGAGTAAAGCTGCAAAGGCCGCCAGTTTTTGGATATAAAATATACAAATGGATATTTTGGGGCGTTTGTTTTTGTGTCGCGTGAAAATACACAAAATTAACTTGTATTTAAAATTTAATTAAAACTTTTACTGTTATTTACATATACCAAAAATGCATGCATGTGTGCCAGTGTGTGTGTGCGTGTGTGTGTGTGTGTTTGTTGTGTTTGCATTTGTGCCCTTTTGCATGCGCGCCACAAAGTAGGCAACACTTTTTGTTCGCCGCTCAACTTTCGCTGTTCGTGGCGCTCGCCGCTAATGGAGGGGCAGCGGAGAGGGGCGTGGCATCTCACATACACTGAGCATTAAATTAAATCATATTGTATTACACAAAGCATGTCTGTATATGTATTTGTGTGTGTTTAATTGAAATTGCGAGCACAATTTTTGGTTTATCGCGGGAAAAAAATACAACCAGAGTGTGCTAGTTAAAAGTGTTTGACGGGATGATACCCTGCAGATAGGTGTATTTACAGTGGAGTATGAATATGGCAATCAGGTACAGGTATATATACATAATTAATATGCATATATATACATATATATGTTTTTTTTTGATTATTTATTATTTATATAATTTAAAGTCTTTAAAGACTGTTAGAAGAAACGAAAAAAATGCTTTCTTTAACTTCTGCCTAAACTAAAGTCTACTACTTTACAGGGTATGCTGATACGCGTTGCTCGCCATGTCAAATGCGTGGGCGTTAGTCAAGCGATGGGCGTGTCATTGGGTCGAGTGGCAGCAAACAGCATTCATTGACCATTGACCATTGACCATTGACCATTAGCCGTCGTTGGGTCGCATTGGGCCACGTTAGGCGGCTTCGCCATCGCTAAGTGGTTGTTGCGGTTTTACGCTGTTTAGCATAATTAGTCCATTTGACCGCGTTTTGTGAAATGCGCTTTCAGCTTTAAAACTTGGCCCCCAAAATGCATTGCCCAACTCCCTCCTAAAAACACATCAAATCAACTCATTCCAACGCTTGAAATTTATTCGAAATATGCAAAATTTCGCAATTTATTTACAGACATAAATGATTAAGGCGAATAATAAATAATTTTGTTAATATTATACATTCTAGAGCAACACTCAAATAGAGCTTAACTTAAGTATGTTAAAAAAAAAGAAAGTCAGAACGTAAACTAGTTTTTAATCAAGTAAGCTTATTAACTAGTTCTTTCAAGCCAAGCTTCACTGTGCCTTGTAGCAGATTGTGGTGCTAATGAACAGACACGGGAAGCCGCACCACGCCCACAGTCCAATCTAATAGGCAAACTTTGATTGAAAGAGAAGGTTGGGGGGTTGGCTTAGTGGGTGGGCGGTGAAGGTGGGGGAAAGGCTCTCCACTCAACTGACAATCCACAATGGAGTTGAAGTCGTCGCCACCCGTTGAGCGTAATTTCAATTTATGGTAAATTAATTTGTAATTAATTTTTCGTGCGAAATCCAACGCAACGGAACGTAAGGAAACGGGACGGAATGGAATGGAACGCGGAAATGAAATGAATTTCTATTACCATATTGCCGAAAACGGTTCGAGGCGAGTTGAGTTGAGTTTGGTTCGGGTTTTGTGTTTTTATTTCGATTTTACGCTAGTTTAGTTTCAATTGCGTCCAATTAAACATGCGGTTGCCCATTTCCGCTTACGATTCATCGTTAGCTAAAACTCCCCTCCTGCCACGCCCCCTATTGCCCCCCCCTCTCATTCACGTTCTATTCGCTTTCAGTTGAGTGAACTGCTTGTTTTTGTATTTTTCGGAAATTGAAATTGCATATTTAAATAGGCCACAATTGGCATCTTGTGCGTGTGTTTGTGTCACCACTGTGCAGCCCATTTAAATGATTGCTCCACTGTGCCCTAAATCGCCCTTTCATAATTTGGCTACCTTCTCCGAAGGATTTTCTCCCATTTGAAATTCCATTTGTATGCGTGTTTATTTTTTATGCCACTGAATGCTGTAATTAGCAAGCCGGATATTAAATTGGTCTTAACTTTTGCTATGTTGTTGTTGGTTATATATAAATTTATCATCTGGTTCATTTGAATATGTAATCAGAGAATCGAATTTTGATTATTTAATTATTGTTTAAAGTGTGTTCAGTGGGCTACTTGAGTGCTTATTATTGAATTAAATGTTTCAGTTCCGCATTCCACTAAAATAAATGCGCAAGAAATATTAAAAATTGCATTCGAAACTGGATCAATAAGTGATGGTTTAACCTTTAAAGACGCTAGTAAGCATTTGTAAATTTTTTTATTTTTTATTTAAAGTATTCATAAAACTATTATAATAACTCTAAACTAAGAGCTTTTGACGGTAGCTGTAATAAATCTATCGTTCAATCAAATGTTTTGAAAATAATGTTACTGCTGTTTACATGAAAAAAATCCAATAATGTTTGCTAAATAACTTATATTCTATTAAAACAACCTACGAAAGTTTAGGCAAACCATCTTTTTCTATTTGGCTTTTTTACGTGTTTCAATGCCATTGCTCTAATCTATATTTGATAATTATAAATGATAAAAAAAATATAAATCATTGTTAGATCAAATACGTTTAAAATTTTTTCTTATATCCTTAAAATTCTCATTACTTACCTTTATCAAAAAAAAAAAAAAATTCTTATTCAATCAACCCCAAAAAAGAAGAAGAAGAATATGTGTGTTTTAACCCGTGAAATTGAAGCTTAATGAAAAATGCGGAATTTAATTGAATTTGTATATTTCCATTTTTATTTTTATTTTTATTTTGTCACATAATACTTTTTGTTGTTGTTTATATTTCTTTATTGTGTCATTCTCTGTACTCCTTTGTATTAATTTGCATTTCATTTTCAATTTGTTACTCATAATATTTGTTGTTGTTCGTTTATGTTATGCATGGCAAAATAATAGAGAGATGCATTTATAATTGTTTGCTCTGAAGTTTTGTCAATTGTTGAATTGTTGTTTTCACATTGTTTTTACTTATTCTTTTGTTGTAATAATTTGTTTGCATTTGTCGCTTTTTATATATATATTTTGCATTTTGTGTATGTCCTATAGTTTGAAGTATATGTTTTTGTCTTCCATATTATTATAATTTATGTAGTAGTAGTAGTAGTATTTTTATATATATTATATATTTTTATAGTTAGTCGTATATGGCAACACAATAGTAACTTACAGTCGTCGCATGTGTTTATTTTTATTTTTTCCTTATCGCATTTTATACAAATAGACAATTTTTTCTACTACTCCTGGAATTCTTTACTTAGGGTTTTGTTTTTTTTTTTTTTTTTTAAGGGGGGACGTTCCACGAAACTTTTTGATAATTGCACGAATTTTAAACTGGCGCCGATAACTAAATAACATATATTTTACAAACGCAAATTGCTAATTGCTATTTAAACTAAGCGCTATTCAATTACTTGTCCGCTGTCCAGCACAGTTTGCCTTACATATACATATATATATATATCTATTTCGAAAGATATCGATTTAGATATATTTCACAAAAAAAAAAAATAATTTTTATATTCTGGTTTTTTATTTTTTTTCTTGCCTACTTAAGATAAGCCTACAATTTTAGTTAATGCATATAACGCGCTAATCTAGAGTTTAGTTTAATGTTTGAGTTATCGATTTCAATTCGATTTTTGTTATTTTTTAATTTTTTACCAATGATTTTGCGACTATGTAGGCTTTATATATAAGTTTTTATATATGGCTTTACTTACTGGCTGGCCCTTAACTTTTTTCTTCCGCTTCTTCTTCTTGTTTAGTGTAGTTCTTAACTTAATGTACATACATTAAACATATATATATATATATATATATATATATATATAACATATATATATATATATAATTATATTTTAATATATAGTAAGTTTTCTATGCTATTTTCCCTTACAACTTTTCAATTATTTGCTGCTTCCAATTTGTAATAATTTCTTTTTTAGCCATCTAGTTTTTATGCGTTTTCTGTAGCTTCCAAACATATATATTTTTCTGTACTGTTTATATATATATAGTATTCATATATAGCTATATATATATATATTGTGTATATACTTTATATGAATATTTTTATTTTATTTTTGATTCATTTTTTTGTCTGTTTTCTGTTTCATTTTCTCTTTTATATATGTATTCTTTAAGGTTTTTGTTTTGTTTTCTTTAGTTATTGTCCACCCATCTAGTTTACGGAAATTCTTATATCGTTTGTTGGTTTAGTATTTTTTTTTAGTATACCCTTGCAGTTAAAAAATCTAATCGATCATTAAAGTGAAAACGGATTAACTTAAAGTTATTGTTTGCAGATTAGCTGCAAAATCAATTTATTATAACTTATAGCTCTGCTAGAAACAATCCCTCAAAATCACTGGATTACAAGAAAGAAAGCTTTTATATAAAAACTTTTGCCTCATTGAAAATATAAGTTTGCACTTCAAATCGGACTTTAATATCTACAAAGCAGAATTAAAATATATTGTATATATATAGTTTTCTTAATATATTTTATAAAAGCATATTAAAAAAAATATTGTTTGATAGTAAAATTTGATTTGTCATTAAAGCTAAATATATATTTTGATCAATTCAATCTGGAATTCTGCTGCAAAGGTATCAAATATTCGACTTACCGAATTTATTCTAGTTTCTGCTAGCGTGTGTTTTATTATAATGTTTGTGGCTAAATAATAAATTAAAAATATCTAAAGTTAAACAAATATTTAAATAAATACCACAATTAATATGGACAAAAAAATCAATAATAGCTGAAAAATTTATTAAAAAAAAAAAAGAATAAAAGAAGCAATTAAAATAAAATTTTGTTTTTGTGTCAGGCTCGAAAATAGTTTTATTATTTCATAAACATAATAAGGCGGCATTTAATTTATGGCAAAAGCGACGGGGGCGTGGCATAACGCCCACCCACAACAAATTAAATTTTTCGACTAGTGTTTGTGTGTTTGAAGTGCTTAATATTTAGGCTGCGTTTTATTTTGTTTAGTTAGCTTTTATGGCATTTTGTTATTATGGCTTTAATTGTTGTTTCAATATTTTTTGTTTCAGTGTTCTTTTCTGCTGTTTTTGCATAAGCATATTTTTAGTTTTTTTAAAGGATATTCCCTTGCAAACAAAATGAGATGAGATAGGAGAAAGATTGATCTAAGTGGCCTATTGATCAGATTTACATTTGAACTGGACTTGCCTTTTAGTTTATTTGTTAGATTTTGAAATTCAATTTATAAATTATATAAATATATAAATAATTAAAATCGTCAGTTAATTTTTTTTATATATAAAACCTTTAAGAGCTTGAATCTATTTACGTTGTGTTAAACTATTAAATAAAAAATTTATAAGTAACAAAAAATAGATAAAAAAATTTTAATTTTCGCTGGAAAATGGTTTAAAATAACGTCAAACTTTGATGTTTTTTGGGAATCTAAGTATATGAAAATCTTGTTAACAATATGACAATAATAGTCCCATTAAACTGAACCTCTTTTTAAATGATTACACTGTGGACCACAACGTTTTTAACTGTTGCATAATAATATAATAATTAATAATTTATTGTAAGGGTATTTCAAGTTTGGCAAGGTGAAGCTCTTAAAAAAAAATTGACCATATTTTTTTCTTCCTGTTGTTATCAAGTGAAAAGTTGTTGCTGTTGGTAATAATAAAACGATATACACATAGATATGCACTTAATGCTGCTTTTAATAGTTGTTGTTGTTGTTGTTGCGGTTGCTGTTGTTGCAGTTGTTTGCATTTTAGGAATGTTGCAAGCCAAACGAATCCTGAGCTCGTTTTAAAAACCTTAATATAAAAATTGAATGCGGCATCAAAAATGCGAAATGCTTTTCCAGCCTCAGTTGCAGTTGTTGTTGTTGAAGTGTAATTTGCATTTGTGAATAGTTGTCGTTGTTGATTTTGCGGTTCTTGTCGTCAACGTATCAAAAGTCCCGTATCTGGTGACCAGCGATTCGCACGATAGTACATATCCTTGTACATGGAAGGACACGCATTTTGATTCTGTGCGAGATTAAATGCATAGAATAAAAAATATACAATTGATGTAAATAACATTGTACTTAACATGTGTTTGTATATAGATAAATATAATTGAAATATATAGACTGAGAAATAACTAAAGCAATGCCTGAATATATTAAAAAATATACATATTATAGTTAAGTGTATTATAGTTCATAAATAATTTTATTAGTCAATCAGACATACGTCTAAATATAGAAATAAGTGACTAGTAATCTTTTTTATTGGTTACTAAGTACTACAAATAGTCAAGCAAAAAAATATAAAATAAATTCGGGCTTAAAACCTCGCAGAAAAAAGATATACCTATTAATATTAAGTTCTATTTTTAGAATTTGTCTTGAAAAGCGCATAAAGCTCATAATTATGTATAAACATAGAACAGTATGGAAATTATATATTAAAGTACTATAGTATATAAATGTATAGACGATTAAGCATTTGTTATAGTAATTGATAAACATATATTTATTTACTTACCTTATGACGCTTAAAATCTATGTTTGTCCTAACGGTTCTATGGTGTAAACTTTGCACGGGTCGTGCATTATTTCCTAGTGGAGCTTTCGGTGTACTCTCGGAGCCTTGCATCAGTCGACGGAGTTGATATAACTGTAAAAAACACCAATAGACAAGATATGTTATGCTTAAAGTTAATTTGCTAATTGACTAAGCTGTTAAACAGATTAAATGATTTCTGTTCAATGTTGTAATTAAGTAATTACATAAGTATTTCATTAAGTGTCTGTGTCAATCAGCTTGCAATTGAGTAATTACATAAATATTTATTTAATTGTCTGTGCCAGTTTGTAATTGATGCGTTGAGAAAGATGTTTGCATTGTTTTTTCCTTAGCTGTCTTTTGTAGGGTAAGCTGAACTCAAAAATGAGGTTTAAATTTGCTTTGAAATTAAAAGTTTCTTTCCAGCTTCGATTTGTTTTTGAAAGCAGCTTAACTGTAGATTAATCTACAGCGTGTTCTGATTTTTCCACTATTACACTCACTTATAATATGATTAACCGTTTATATTCACACTCTGCGTTTTGATCTATGCAAATGCATTTGATTAACGCATTGTTTCCGATTATATAGTTTTTATTATGAACTAACTGTTTTATTGGCGCATTTAAAACGTTTTTACATATTTCAATTGATTTGGCCACAATTGCAGCATTGTCTGCATACCCTTTTAATCCCAACAAAGGGGTGTATTGGGTTTTCTGCATGCTTGAAATATATGTATATGCGCCTGTGTTTTTTGTAATCTAGGGTATATTTAAGTTGTATTGTTTGTTTTTCTTCTTGTTTAGTTACACAGTTTTTTTTCTTTTTGCGCCGTTTGCAGCCTATGCAAATTGATTAAACTAACCAAATATTGTTTTTTAATTATGCGCAGAGCATCGCGTTGACCGCAACTCAGCCGCGTTCCGACCGATGCCCAATTGATGAGAAATTTTATAATTGCATTTATGCGTTTTTTCTGTTGTACACAATAAACTATATAGATATATATCTGTAAAAAAAAATGCCTGCCTAATTGCAATTGCAAAGCGCAAATGCATTTCATTATTTGCGGTCCGTTCGTGTTGTAAATATAATAATAATAAAAAAAAAAAATTAAAAAACCCTTTCTATCCCTTTAAAATTTATTGGAGTAATCTTTGGGGCTGCACTTACCTCTTGTTTTGTGATATAGATGGGTTTATTAACTATTATCCAGACGGTGCTCTCCCAGCAGCCCGGATGCGTGGTGGATCCCTCGTATGTTATATAATGATCCGTATTTGGTAGCAACGATCGCACCGATATATGACGTATGGGCGTCGAGAAACCTTTAATCGATAGAGAAAAATATACAAAAAAATATTAAAATTAAGTTTGAATTGAATAACTAAACTACGCTTATAAAAATTTTTAAATATGTTTGTTAAAAAAATGCCAACTTTTGAAGCATTTAAACAAGTTGGTTTCTCCGTTTAAGGAAAGAAAATATTCGGGCTAACATTTTCTTATTTGTAAGAAGATCCCTAATATAACTAGTTTTCAATTTCTGCAAAAATTTTATTTGCATTCAACAACCAATAAAAAATTGGGCTTTATTTTTAATAATTAACATTAAATCAAAAGTCATCTTAAAAAGGTAATAACAGATTTAAGATCAGGATAATATTTTTAATATTAATATTTTAATTAAAGTTACATAAGAATATCTTAATGATAAATTTTACAATATATAATGGTTTACTTTTCAATTACTTATTTTATTATTTGATTTTGTAAAGATGTAGCTAGCTATTTTATGTATTTCTTATATATTCCAACATTAGCTTTTAGTTTCTTGGCCATCAACATTAAATAGAGTTGCAATTTTTTGATAACTTATTTTTTCTTTTCAAACACTTTCACATTTGCAGTGCACATAAAAAAATACGAAAGTTCAAGGTTCGTTTGCCATTTAAATAGATCGCGCTGTTTTTCTTTTTTTTTTTGCCCTATTCCCAATTCCTTGGCATTTATGCGTTCGAAATGCGAATGCAAAACGTCGACGATACAAAAAAGACCTAATGAATAATTCAGACTAGCTAAGGGGCAGGAAGTGGGGGGGGGGGGGGGGAAAGGGGGCCTGCTTACCCAGTTGTTGGTCACTTGAACGACGGCGTTGCTTGACTTCATTCATACAAATCATTATGCCAAGCCGGAAATGAAGCGCCGTGCGGTTTATGAGACGGTGGCGAATGGAACTAAAAACGCGCACGGAATGCACGCCGAATGGGCGGAATGGGCGGTCAGTGGGCGTGGCAGCGGTTTTGGGGCGTGGGACGGAAGGCATTCCAAAAATTATTTGCATCACAATTGTTGGTTTTTTTTTTTACAGTACTTTCTTGTGTTTGACGTGCAACGAAAAGAGTTTGCACTAAAAGGGTAACTTTGTCATTTACAAGAGACGATAACAAAAACATTTCGATATTTAATATATGTTATCGATAAAAACGGCATGTAGAAGGAAAAGGACTTGGAGTATATATATATATATATAGTTATTGGGGAAAGATAAATTAAGCTATTCATAAATATATCGATCGATAGTATTAAAGTTATCGATAGAGCTATTAACGATTATTAAAACTATATAAACTTATTTAAATCAGTTGCTTGTTAAGGATTTTGCTTTATTTACTGTCTATAAAGTGTATTATTTAAAAGATTTAAGTCTCTTAAAGTTTACTTGACACTTTATAATTATCGAACAGTTAAGCTTTATGTTTGTTTATAGTAATAGATTAATTAAGGTTAGGCAATGTAACCCACAAAAAAACAAATTGCATTATTTATCATAAAAAGTAAAATTATTTAGTAACTTAAGCAAACTAAGAAAAGTTATCAAATACTATAACATTTCACTCAATATAGATAATTGTTTCATTTATTAGCTAGTCAAGCAATTGTGAACTTAGTAATAAAATAACACTAAGTATTTTTAATTGTTTGTCTAGCTTAAAATATCTAATCTGTTGATAATCGACATTTCTACGTTCTCTCGATAAAAATCTTATTTAAATTGCATTTTTTAGAGATTTATTTAAATGAGAATGGAAGTTTACTCTGTGACAAAAATTAACATTACAAATAATCAAAAGTATTTTCTGACTTTTTATAATACTTTAACTTAATACTTTAATGCAATATGGCGATAAACTGAAAGTGCATTTGCCATTCGTTGTGCATCGTTTTTGTATTTTACACCTTTTCTTTTCAGGTAGTTTAAGTTTCAAGTTGATTTGCCTTGTGGGCTCGTGGGTTCGCAGAAATTGGCCGCATATTTTCTGCACTCTGCGCCTTTTTACAACTTTTAGCCTTTATTTATTTTTTTTTTGTTGGCTGCTTTTGCTTCTTCTTTTTCTTCTTCTGCCTTGCCAGGTTACATAAAGTTGTACGACCTGTAAAAAGGCTATTAAACTGGGTCGACAGGCAGCAAGGGGTGGGGAAAAAAGCGGTGGGGGGGGGGGGAATTATTAAGTGTCGGTTTAGTGTAATTCGAGGTTTCATTTTCGTCACTTTGCGCGCCACGGCGCCAATTTCGCGGCCAACGGCTGTCGAGCAATTTTTATGGCTCACTTTAGGACGTTGCCGCACATAATTATGCTGCTTGTTGTTGCAACACAATTGCTGCAGTTGTTGTTGCTGTTGTCGGTGTTGTTGCCTCGGAATGACATCATAAAAGTTCCAACCACGGGCCACTGGCCAGGCAAACGTTGCAACATTTCCGGTGCATTTTGCGTAACGGAAATGATGTTGCATGCCCCCTGCCCCCCTCCCCTTTGTCTGAGTGCGAGTTGAACTGGAGAACTTATCAAACTGAAATAAACCCAACTGTGCACCAAAAAATGCCGCAAAGCGCAGTCAGAGATGCTTCCAATCCCTTTGTCAACTAAATGGAGATAGTGACAGAGTGGAAAGGGGAGGGGGGGGGGGTTAGTAGGGAGTTGGGGTGGCTGACCACACACCATTGTTCTTCATTAACTGAAAAGGCCACGCACAGTTCAAACCAAGTTCGATTTGTGCGCATGGAAATTTGATTTTGAGTCTGTGCTTCAATTTTTAATCAATCAAAACTTTTGCAGTTGTCGCTAAATAAGTTTGCTAAGGAAGCCAACTTCTATATAAGGGTTTAGGACAAAGGCAAAGATAACCAGCAGTTTTTAATTCTCAACCAATGCGAAAAAAAGAAAAAAACTTGGAATTAAATGTAAGCAACCAAGAAATATTCTGTTTACAGTTTATAAATTAACTGCATAAAATCGAAAGTTTAGTTTTCGATAGATAAATGTTAATATTTTTTTTTTTTAAATAAGATAAAATATAATCTAAACATATATGTACATTGTGTATGTATTAACATAAAATATGGTATATATGTACATAAATATAGAATATTAAGTATACGTCTTACGAATATTTATAAGGTGTTTTATAGTATAATAACAAAAGCGTTTAAGATATTTAAAAAAATAATTATCATATATAAAATCATCATTAAATATTTCCAAATAAAAGCATTATTTTTATAACATATATTTATTTAAATATTTATTTATTTAAATATTTTTTTATCTATATAAAAATATATATTTATGTATATATGTATTTATATTTATCTATTTATTAAATATTTATTTATATATTTATATATATAATTATATATATATATATATATATATATATATATATATATATATATATATTTTATATATATATATATATATATATATATATATATATATATATTTGTTTATATATTTATTTATCTATTTAAATTAAAATAATATTAAAGTTCATATTCATAATGAATAATTTTATGTCCAAAAATATTCAGCTAATAGTGTATTGAAAAATTTAATGAAAATTCAACAGAGTTTCATGTTTGATAACAGTATGATCATATGTATTTTGTCCTATTTCAGTTAAAAACTTAACAAAAATTTCTAATTTATTTTTGTTTTCTTATCTTAGAGAGTTGATATTACTTAGTTAATAGAACAAATATAATATATAATACATATAATAAGCTCACAACAACTAACAATTATCGCAAGATTCGTGACTCACCTCTGAAAAGGACCTTGTTGAATGTGCTCGTTATGATGCGGAGCTCCGGATTGGGCGTTTCGCCAATTTGCACCATCAGCGAGAGTCCGACAATGCCCTGAGATTTATGCTGTGCCTCGGACATGTTGTGGTAAAGCTCCTTGTTGAATCCATAGATTTGTATCTGTGTGCGTGCGTGTGTGTGTGTGTGTGTGTGTGTGTGTGTGTATTGGATATATTACAACATTAATATTGGCCATGGTGGACTCACCTCGCCGGGAAAACTGTAGCCCTGTATGAAATGCTCGGAGCCGCGACTATTCTCGGTGCCGTAGTGTATGTAAATCTCCTCGAACTGGTAGCGATAGGCCAAAGGACCGCCGGATATGTTCACGTGCTGCTTTGTGTCCTTGTCCACGCGAAAGACGAGTGATTGACCCGTGTTGTGCAGCGTGCCGGAAACCTGTTGACGGCACAGACAGCGCTCGGTTGGTCAACGTATGCATAAAAGAAGACAGTGAGGGGAAGGGGGAAGGCGATCCACTTCCGGTGTCCACCTACCTTATGCTTATCAATGTGCAGCGGTCGCAGGTACGGATCGAAGAGCAGTTTATCGGGCACCACATCAATCGGCGACTGGCGGCGTCCTTTGTTGCACATGTTCCACTGCGGATTGATGAGGCCCCAGAAACTGGGACCTGTTCCCACACAAAACAAATAGGAAACAAAACAAAAACAGTTTCAGTTTAATGACAACAACGAACAATTGGAAAGTTGCGCCCACAAATGTATTAAAAAAAAAAAAAATGATTTTCTTTAATATTATAAAATAAATGTATTTCTGGTTTTATCTAGAAAAAATCCTTGAATTAAACTTTTGGGTGTACAATTATAGAGAGACTTTAAAAGTTATTGCAATCAAACAAATTGTGATTATCTTCATTCTTGGACTCTTGAATTCTATCTACCAATTCGAATAGTATAACTTCGTAGTTAGCTTAGAAATAAATTTAGAATTTTAGAATCCGAATTAAAACCTTATAGCTTCTTCTCTATTTGCGCGATGTGAAATATATTGGCAAACAATGTGCAGGGTATAAAAAAAAGCAGAGTAAAGTAACTGATTGACTGACTGACCAACTGTCAATCGGTTGTCCTGGCAAAATGGAAAATGTGTTCTCGTCGTCCTGTGTCCTGTGTCCTGCGTTCAATCGAATGTAAACAGCGAGTTGACAATTCAAATACCAAATGAAATTTCATAAACTTCGTTTCTTCGTCCGCCGCGTCGACTCCTTTTGCTGGCAGGTCCGTCAGTTTAAATAGCAATTAAATGATCCCTGTAGGGGAGTTGAACCCCACTGCACTTAACCCCACTGCGACCCCCTTTAACCCACGTTCTCGTTTTGCGTTTGTTGTTTTTTGCTTTGCGCTTTTGCGAATGTTGTTTTGCCAGTGTTGCCAACTGTTCCAACTGATGTGACAGACACAAACTGTCGAAACTTTTCAAAATAACAACAAAAACAACAACAACAATATACACATCCTCCCACAACTCCTTTGACAATATTGGGGGCGTGGCAATGTGTGCTGCACTCGAATGGAGCAATTAAATACAGTTGTTGTTTTTTCAGCTCAGTTGCAATCGAAACACAACAAATTCAATACAAAAAAAAAATAAGCTCTTTAATACTCTTTTGATAGTTGTTCATTGCGCATTTAAAGTTTTCAATTAATTACGGAAAAATTCGACAGGAATAGAAAACGCAGCTTAAAAGTTTTTATTTTGTACATGAATTTGATCTTTTAATCAAGTGAAAGTTATGTCAATATGAAGCGTTAAATTTTAAACTTAAGTAATACAATTTTGTGCTAAGAATATTTCGCGATATGCAAATTAATAGAACATCAATTAATAATGCTCTAAGTGAGAGTGTCCGACTTGAAAATACCCAACTTTTAAAAATTATTTAAAGAAAAGTGCCAAAGCTTAATAAAAGAAAGAAGGGATATTTATGTTCCTCGATACCCTAGTCAGTCTGTATATATATATTATATATATACTTATATGTATATTTAAATTTTTTAATATATGTATTTGCATTATAGATGTATGTATATGTACATAAAAGTTTTTTGATACCAACAAAAAATATGATTAAAAAAAAACAAATCTTTTAAAGATTGTTTTGTGCATGGCTTAAATCTTTTATGAAAATTGGACAAGTAACAAAAGGTTTCATTGTACAGGGTATTAGCAGCAATAAGAGCACTCTCAGAATTTTTTTTTTTGTTAGGGTACAAAAAGTGATCTACGCCACACACCTCGTGATGTGAGCAAAATAAGCAGGTGCTGAGTAAAAGGTGTATGTGTGTGTCTGAGTGTGTGAGAATGCTGTTGTGGCTCTGTATGCATTTTGATGACACGCGAGACCCGCAAACACACACACCTCACACACACACACCTCACACACACACACCTCACACACACACCTCACACACACACACCTCACACACACACACCTTTCGCCTGTTGTAGGCAATAAATGCCAAAGTTTAAAATGCGCATCATGTCAGTGCAACGTTTGTGGCCTGCGAATCGCTGCATGCCCCGTGCCTCGTGCCTCATGCTGCATGCACCCATTGCTGTTCACTTTGCGTGTGTGTCTGTGTGTGTGTGTTGGTTTCATTCATTCACTCACTCACTCATTCATTCATTCACTTATTCATTCGTTTTGTTGGCTGGTTTTGTTGCTGCTTTGTCTGCCGCATAAATAAAACTGCGTCGTGTTGCAACGTGCAACCTGCCACCGTGCGGCATAATAACAAAAATGGCCGCTGCACCGCCTGCGGCACTGACCAGCTACGATGCCACTCACAACACACAACACACAACACTCGCACACACACACACAGCTCAGGAGTGTTGTTTTCTCGTATTATCCACAAATATGTTTATTTATTTTTCTCACTAACGTTTTAAATTTGCACAAAAATGTTTCGGATACAAATTCAATTATTTCAATTGGCTATCTCTCTTATTCCTTCTCTCTGTCCCTTTCTTACTGTTTGTATATCTTTAAGTCTTTATTTTATTTATTTTTATTCATAAATTCTAATTCGAAGTCTTTCTTCAGCTTTTATTTACTACAAAGATTATTTTATAGGTTTAAAAATGTGTTAATCTCCTTTCTGTTATTTTTACTAACAATTCTAGCTGTATTTTTATATAGTAAAGATTTCTAATTGATCTTCATTTGTTTTCTAAAAACGAACATTGTTTTAAAAGGCAACTTTGATTACAATTTAATTGAATACCTGAATAACTTTTTGACTAGTTTATGTGAGTTTTTATGGTTGACCAGAGTCTGCATTTATTTGCATTTGCATTTGTTTGTTAACGTTTGAATGCTTCAAAATGTGTTTTCTTTCTTTTAAATTTAAATTCAATTGCAACTTTACTTCTTTTAAATATAAAAATATATATTTATATATACATATATATGCACATATATGTAAAACTTACCGGATATGCCATCGTATGTCCACCATTCCTCCCAGCTGGACAGGACCTCTGATGTTAAAAAACGCAGCGAAACCGAAATTAAGGAAGAGAGAGAGAGAGAAAAAGAGAGAGAGTGAGAGAGAGAGACAATAACAGAATGAAAGATGCATTAATGTGCCAAGGCTTTAAGCCATACAAAAACGACAAATATAATAAAAATAAAACTCATAGAAATTTGTCTAGCACGAAAGCTGCTCCTTCGTTTGTCGTCCTTCGTCCTTCAGCTTTCTACGCAAAATTTGAATGCGCGTCAATGACACCCGGAAATAGAAACTAGGCAGGCCGTAGACCCCGCTTAAGCCAAAACCAGTTGGTGGCCAAAAAAAAAAAAAAAAAGAGGAAGGACAAAATCTTTTGGCTTTTCAATGCGCATAATTCGCTGCCAATGTAAACAGCGCATGAAATCAACTAATGTAGGACTTCCCTTATGGCACAGACAGGACAAACAGGAGATAAAAAAAAAAAAAAAAAACCCAGCAAGACAGACAGACGGGGACCGATTGAGAAATGTGAGGCAGACAAAACAAACAGAGCAGCTTCACTTGGCGCTTCCTCGCTGGCAGCCATCGAGACGCCATGTCTGGGAGGCTTCCTTTTTCCTTTTTTTTTTCTTCTTCTTTCTTTCCCCAAATGCGTGTCGCATGAGTCAACGTTACATTTCGGGATATGGATGTGTGCACCCGGCCCTCCCCCTCCCCCCTCTATCCCCTTTTTCCCTTTGCAGTTTTTTCCCCTACTCCCGTCGCTGGCTGGAAAAACGTTGTCGCCATCGTCGCCGCCAGTCGGTCGGGCGCCAATAAAGTTTACACTCAGTTGCCACATTTCGTTTATGGGCAAGTTCTGCTTCCGCTTTATCAAGCGACAGACAATTTTCGCTATTTTTCTTGCCGACCAACCCCCGTTGCAACCAATTCGTCCCCCCTCCCTCCTACCCCCAATTCCCCTTTCCCCCTGCTCCACTCCGCCCACCGTTTTGAGCGTATTCAAAATTTATGCTATATGCGTTGTTGCCGCAGCGGGGAAGCACACACACACACATTGAGAGAGACCTATAGATACACAGACAGAGATGGGTAGAGCGAGTGAGCGAGAGGAGCAATAAAGCCAAAAGAAATTGCTGCAAGCCAAAACGGAAGTTGGGAAAGGGAGTCGCTCGAATCGTTGCCTGCTTCCTGCAGCTACCACCTACCAGCTCTAGCTGCAGCGTTATGCTACGTCTTCTTTTCAATTACCCTTCACTCAGCGGGCATATTGACTTAGCTAAAGTTAAAGAGGCGAGGAAATTATCTTTAATTTGAGTAAAGTAAGGCTTGACTTCTTCCACTCCAAAGGCAAACTGTTGATGAAGCAAAATACTGCATAAGATTGACATTTAAAAGAATCACTATCACTTAAAATTCGTACTAAAAACATGTGGTACGGCAAATTATATATATGTACAAGGTACTGTTCCCTTTCGGTAGATGCTGCTTTAGATCGTTGACTATAAATGTTCTAAAAGCTCAAAAGCAATTGAGCTACGTTTATAAGACCTATTAACCTATAGAAGACCTTACATATCTAAAAGAAAGTCCGGTAGTGCACAAGGTTCTTGGTTAAAAGCACCTTGCATTAAGAAAATGTGAAAGGTTCTGGTTACGGGCGTATAAACTATGATGATAAGAAATAAAATCAGCTTGATTTGTTGGTGCTATGACAAATTATGCCCGGTAGTGCACTTGGATGTTGCCGTACCGAGCATAAAGAAGCGAAATTTTGACTGTTACCTTATGTTTATGCACAACAACAATACTAGCACTTTGACTATCCTTTAAGGTCCGAACGAGTTAAAGAGCAAAGTAAAATAATAAAAGTTGTGCTCTCAAATACATTAAAGACGCTGTACCGCAGTTTAATCTCTCTCAGGGAAAGGGTATTAATGCTGTATTTTGGACTGTGAAGACAGTAAGATTGTTTGAGTTGTGGGCAGAAAGCGGGTTTGCTGTTGCGGTAGGCGGCTTGTCGTGTTGCTTTTCTTAAAATAACAATGAACGTCCGTTTGGTTGAATTTGCGAGCCGCGAGCTCGTTGCGAGTTTTCGCGAGTTGCCGTCACTTCATTTTGTTTGTTTGTCGCGTATTTTGTGTGGGATAGTTGTTGTTGTTGTTGTTGTTACTACTCTTCCACTTCCTCTACAACTTTTACTTCTTTTCTTCATTCTTATTATATGCTCGATGTTGTTGTTGTTGCTGTCGTTGCTGTTTTCTGTTGCTGTTGCTGTTGCCTGCTTAGCGCTGTAAAGTATGCTATTAAATTGGCCTCGCAACGAAGTCAAACCGAAAAATGGCACAAAGCCCTCAATAAAAAACATTTGAGAATGTTTTACGGCATTTTCTGTAAGGGTCGCTTTTAAGTCCCCCCCCCCCCCCCTTTTTCCTCCCCTTTACTATCTGCGCTATCTATCTGGCCAGTTTTTAGTTTCTAGTCTCCATTCGATTCGTTTCATCTCTCTGACGATGCGTCAACAGATTGCACAAACCGAGGGGAGCTGGGGAAGCATAAACCAGACCAGATCTTCGTCCTGGCCATCCCCCCGGTCGTTGCTGCGCCTTAAGTCATTTGGCAATTTGGTTTTTATGCTGCAACAGCAACTTAATTTATTGTTATAACAGTTTTTCGGGCCACATTCCGAAGCTTTTATTTTTATTTATTTTTTTTGTTGTTTGCCATTCGATTGCCTCGACCGAGTGTCGCCACTTTGTTGGATGCTTTATGAAGAGATTTGCCGCAGTTTCATTATCTATTCAAATTGTATTCATTGATCTTTTTTTTGCTGTGAATTCAACTGTTATCGGTCCGTTTTCGACTTGTTTCTTTCCTAATTGACGCCTTGTTTCCTAAATTACACAAATCACTTTAGTCACAAAATACTCTTATTAAAATGCTGAACATCAACTTTGGTTATTCTTAAAAAAAATAGTTTGATTAAAGATAAATTTTTAATCATTTTTTGCTCAATATTGCTTAAGTAGAAATCTTTGAGTTTTTGAAGTCTAAAAACCTGTTTCTGTCAGCTTTAAGTTAAGCAAATTTACAAATTATTGTGAAGGACTTTAAACAGTCGTTTTTAATAAAAAGCAATAAAGCTTAGATTATTGCCACAATCATAAAATCTTAAGCTTATTTGATTTTTTGATTATAACAAATAAGGCAATTATTTATGTTAATTTTTAAATAATCTTGGCAGATTATTTTCTCATAATCTACACAACTTAATTTTTATCTTTATTTTGCTTTTCTTTTAGGTGACATTTTAAACAGTTGATAGTGGCCGAATATTGTTTAATGAATATGGTAAGTTAACCTTACAAATAAAAAATATTTGTCTGGAAGAAGAATTTACTTTTTTAAGCATATAAGAATTGGGAGTATTTATTTTAGCTCTTGAAGCTCTTTTATTTCTAATTAAATCTTGACTTAAATTAGATTGTCCTACTGTTTAGTTTATTTTCAAAATTCTTAAAGCATTTTATGTTAAATTTTTTTCTATAAACATCTAAGAAAGCATACCCTGTAAACTTAAAAATTGTTGTTGAAAGGTATGTTATTATAATAATAATATATTTATACGCGACAAATCGATTAAAACTATATATGTATATATACCTATATTTTCAGAGTAAGCTGATTTAACACTACAAAAGAGTATTGTGCAGTCGTTTACACCCGTTAAAAACTGTTTCTTTTTTCTATACCGCATATTTTGCGGCCCATTTAACAAACTTAATATGAAACTTAAATAGCGTTGTTTTCGTGTGTTTGTTTTAGAGTTTGTTGGGCTCAGTTCTTGTCGCTTTGAATAAGCCTCGATTTTAATCTATTGTTGTTTGCATTGTGTAAACAACAAAATTTTGCGCATAATTTGAAATCAGTTTTTGTGGCTTTCAAGGCAAACAGCATGAAACATGCGAGTGGCGATTAATAAACAAATCTTTACCGCTATCTGTATGTCCACTAAACGCCCCCTTTTTCTCGTCCCCGCCCGCGCCCCCGCCCACTATTTTAGGCAATCCCATCGATAACAGGCGCGTTGCGGTGACTTAATTAAGTCAGCTTTGTTTTGTTGTTGTTGTTATTATTGTTGTTGCTATTATAATTAAGAGCGTTAAATCAAAATCAAAATAAAGCGAGAAACGACGCCACAGAGGGATCAAGGACCGTAATGTGCTCCTAGATGGTCCTTATTGTCGTTGTTGTTTCTCAATGGAAAGTGGCTTTGAACAAGACAACATGAACAAAAGTCACGCATTTGTATAGACTGTGTGTGTGTGAGTGTGTGTGAGTGTGTGTGGGTGTGTGTGGGTGCTTATAATGGCGTCGCGCATCAAAAGACAACACGCCCTAGTAACTAATTCAATTTCAGGAGCGGACTCTAAACGATAAGAGGGCCCAATAAGGCCTTAAAATATAAGTTTTAAAGGCTTTTAAGTATCAGGCTCTTACTCTTAAAATTTATATACCAAAAGTTGAATTAAGTTAGCTTTCTACAAATATATAAATCTAATAATGATCAATAATTTATTTATCATAGTTGCTAATTTTTGCTTAAATTGACAACATAAAATCTTACTTAATGTAATGTACTTAAAGCTGTTAATTTTAAACATTAGCAGAATAAAAAATACCACATAATTGTTAGAATTGATTTTATTAGAGCTGTTTTGTAAATAGTGCAAATAAGCAAAAAATATATTTATATTGTGTTACAATAAAGTCCATAAGAACACATTTCAGCCTCGATTATAAGGATTTCAATTAAGCAGAATGTTTTTTAGTTTTTTTATTTTTTTATTTTTATTTTTATTTTTTTATTTTTATTTTTTTATTTTTATTTTTTTATTTTTATTTTTTTATTTTTATTTTTTTATTTTTATTTTATTTTTTTATATTTTTAAAATATATATAAATATATATATATTTGATTAACTTGTTTTAACCCTTTACTTTGAGTTTATTATGTACACCGAATATAAATAAATAGATGTATTTAATGAAATATAATAAGATTTTAATATGCATGTTTATGTTAAAGGTAAAAAGGTATTATATAGATTTTATCAATCTATTCTTATTGTATGGTATGTATTGTATATAATATTATTTAACGGCTATGTTGATCAATCTGTTCTGAGCATCACCTATAATCAAAGTTTCTAAGTACGTATAGAATGCATTTAATTGGGATCCAAAAAAGTTTACAATAATTTTTTTGTAAATTTTAGAGGATTAAAAATATGCCAAGAATATAAAATATTCCATTATTTAAGCCTTAAACAAAAAAAAAAAACACTTTTCGACTTGTCAATTAAAGCGATTAATCAAGCAAGCAATTCCAGTCAATTTTCTCTATTCTTTATATTATAAAATTATTCCCCTTGTCCTTTGTAATTTGTTTTTAGGCGCCCCTCGAACGGGCGCCCAACGTGTGTTACGCGCCTGTTTTATTTTATTCGAAATGAATGCAACACACGCAACAACAAACTTAACTCAACTTAACTCGACTCAAACAAAGGCCGTCGAAAGCACAAAGTTGAATCCGAATACCAAAGACAATGGACAAACCGCAAAGACGACAACACACACACACACACACACACACACGCACAGTCGCACACACACTAGTCAGCCCTTTTATGTGTAAATTATGGGTTCAATATAATATTGACAAAGAATCAATAAAGGAAATGTCCTTAAAATTAATAGGCGACATTCTGATATCGAATTACTCGCTATGTCATCGCTTTTAATTAAAATTTCTAGGCAAGGGCGCGACACACACACACACACACACACACACACATATGCATGCAATGGCATGTCGTGGGTAAAATTTATGACTTCCTGTTAAGCGCTCAACGAACGCTGATTAGTATCTGAGTATCTGAAGGATCCATCGTCGGCTCAGTTTATCAAACTGTCGCCTCGCCGCGAAGATTGACGGGCATAACTTTGGTCTTCACCACTCAAGCCACGCCCCCCCGCCCCCTTGCCCGCCATCGCCACCGCTCCGCCGCCTTTTCAAACAACTCGATTTTCGCTTGGGTTTGTTTACGGTTTCTGTTTTTGGTTACGGTTTGGGGTTTTTGCTGGGTGGGGAGGGGTGTTTTGGGGCTCTTTGTCGCGCCAAGTTAAACATTGGGTTAATTTCAGTTAATGAACTTGGCCAATTACAATTCAATTCATAGTGAAAGCGAGGAGTAAACATTTTTATCAGTTAGACAATGAAAAAGAATATTTTATTTTATTTTTTTTTTAAAACTCTAGAATGTTTAACAATATTTTTCTCACAATTTATTAAAAAATTATATAAAAAAGTATTTGTTTATACTTAAAAAAATCTATCTGATTATATAAACTTAAATAAGCAATTGATATTCTTGTCTATTAATTATATAAAATAACAAAAAACAATTCGACTTTATTACTCAATTAATAACCCATCTTTTGTGCGTATATTATTGTAATGTAATTATGGTTTAAAAACGTTTAATGAAGTATAAAAACAGTTTGAAATGTTTGATTGATTAACAACAATAACAAATCATTAGCTGTGGACAAGAGAGAAATTAACTATAATTGATGGCATATCAATTTAATTATGGTTTTTTGAAGGTTTGATAATAAAGTGAAATAAATGTTAAACAATATGCTAACTAAATTAATGCAAGTTAATATTAAATATTTAATATACTGTCGATTTAAACTCATATTAATATATAATAAATAACTTATTT
Organism: Drosophila lacertosa; assembly: GCA_004143845.1. Taxonomy (NCBI): domain Eukaryota; kingdom Metazoa; phylum Arthropoda; class Insecta; order Diptera; family Drosophilidae; genus Drosophila; species Drosophila lacertosa. The sequence goes on from SCDZ01000361.1 coordinate 107,119, forward strand.
ACAAAAATTTTTTATTTAAACTTATGAAAAAGTTGTTTCAAAACATTCTTTAATAAACATTTAATTGCAATTGATAATTTAAGAACTAAGCTGCTTTTTAGGAATTTCTTTAAGTTAATAATTATCTTTGACTGCCATTTTATATCAAAGTCAAAAATGCAGCTAAGTTATTTTTTTTTTAAGCCAAGTCATAAACGAATATTATAAAATGAATATGAAAATATTAAACAATGCAATGTTTTTAATTAAAAATACGTGTTTTTTTTTCATAAGCATTGAGATTTGGGATATTTGTATTTACATATTGAGAAATTTCTTTGCATAAAATAAAACACCCGTTTTTTATGCAAAATGATTTTCAAATTGATACATAATAAAGTAATTGAAAGGGTTTTTTGTGAGTGGGGCTTTTCAATTAAAGCAGCTACTTGCAAAAAAAGGAAATTTGCATAGCGCACATGTTTAACACTGAATTACTAACAACAACCACAACAACAACAACAACAATTGTCAGATCATTACACGGGTTTCTGTGAACATTTTGGGCGTCATTTTAAATACCTTTTTTTTGCATGGGGTGCAAAGTTACAAATAAATTTTTAACAAAACAAGCAAGAAACGCCAAAAAAAATAGCTCAAAAATAAAATAAGAACACTCGAAATTGTTGGCACTGCTATTAAAAATATTTGTTGTTCCTGCCGCAAAAATAACCGAAAAAAAAGCAAGTGAGAAATTTCCTTTTTTGCTGTTTTGCAAATAAAATTCCAATTTCATCTTTTGCCGGGGTGGCGGCGACCTCCTGGACTGGAACTGAATTAAAAAATAGGTCAACACACAAAAACAAAACAAATCTCCAAAAAAAAAAAAAAAAAAAACAACTATAACAATAACAAAAACAACAGCAAGAAAAAAAATTGTGCAATTCACGCGATGAGTTAACAGCTAAAGTTTATGTATATTCGCATCAACTCAAATGCTGCCGCACCGCCAACTGCCCCGCCCACTTTTCGAGCCTCCTCGTCGCCACCTTTCCTGTTATTGTTTCCAGCGCTATTTTTTTAAATACCCTTCCCAAAGTGTATTCCACATTAGACATAAAGTCTGTGACGCAATAAGAGGAGAGATCTTTCTGTTTATAAAGTATGCGAGGGTGGGTTGGAAGGATGTTAAAATTATTGAAGATTAAAATCATTTTATTAAAAGAGACATTACTTAGTTTAAGACTCAATTATATGTCTGTAACTGAAAGTGAACATGAGTACCTTCTACAAAGCTAAATGCTTTTAATCAGCTGTGTATTCCCAACATAAAAAACTCGCTAAACGGCAAAGAAATATAATTGAGATTAGCAGCTAAAAAAACATACAAATTTATAAATTTAAAGATGTAAATATAAAAGAAGGAATTGAAATTCGCAAATATTCTTAATCAGTCAAGTAAACTTTTGTTGCTTTTTTTAAGTTTCTATACAATCTCTTAACTCCACTTAAAGCCGCTGTTAAATACTTATTCTTCTTTTTGATAACATTTATACAAAATTATATTTACATGTACTTTAATATCATAAATTAAATAAAATAATAAATAAAAAAAAAAAAATAAAAAAAAATAAATAAAAAAAAAATAAATAAAAAAAATAATAAATAAAAAAATAAAAATAAAATAAAAATATATTCGAGCTTTAAAAATGTTCAAGTCCTTTGAACTCTGTACAACTTTTTAATATAGTTCTCAAGGAAACTATTGGAAACAAATTAATTTTTGTAAAAACTCCTTTTGGTATTTCTACATTATCTAGTAATTGATGTGCTTTTAATTACAATTAAAATATAAAAATAAAACACTAGTTAACATTATAAAGTTTGTTAATAATTTAAAAAATTTTTTTTAAATTGGATACATACGAGCAAGGGTATTTAAAGTTCGTCTCTCATATCACATTTTTTTTATTAATGCGGTTTCAGTTCGTATTTTTTTTTTCGTGTTTTGGTAGTGGAAATTGTTTTGGCCATTGCGCGGAATTGGCCGCCTCTGCATATTTATTTGCCCTGTCATATGAAGAGCGCTTTCGCTGCGTTTGCATTTCAAATCAAATTGTGAAACGCGTTTAAAATTAATGTGGAAGCTTACGTTTGTTAACATTTGTGTTAAGCTATTTAATACCTTTTGAAAGACTTTTCTAATTTCTGTTAAATGTTATGAAATCATTACAATTTTATCAAATTTTTACTTTGATTCTTTATTTTATATATTGATGCTCGACTAGCAAATGCCCTGTGCTTAAGCATAGCCAGTTGGCCTATTGTGAGTGAATTTATTGGTAAAGAGAAAACCAGCCAGACAGATAGATACCCTGTGCTTATGTTTAACTGGAGTCCTTCATCTTCTTAATTTGGACATATCTATGCCCTTTTTTCAGCTTATATAAAGCTTCCTAGACTAAAGAATACCCTGTACTGAATATTACACTGTGCTTATTTAATGCTTGCAAAGACTTGAATGTCTCGTTATAGTCAGGTGTGCTCGACTAGAAGATACTCTGTTTGTTTAACACTTTAACTAAGTCAAGCCCGACAATACCCTGTGCACACCAACTGTGGGTAGTTGTATTCCACTTCTCAGCCAATTGTCACATACGCACCCTCATGTGGAAATACCCCTTTGAACGGATATCCTCTTTACAGGGTATATTCTAAATAAAACTTAATCATTTCCATGCAAATATACGTACAGACATTTTGGCATTATTTAAAAGCTGAACAGATTTGTGGCTTCAAAGGTCGACATGCGAAGAAAACAAAACTAAAACAAAAACAAACAGAACGAACCCATTTTTGCGGAACTTTTCACCCCACTTTGAACCCCCCTTGAACCCCCTTTTAAACCCCTTTTAACCCCCTTTAAGCGCCCTTTTTGTTGCGCCCACTAAAATCACTTTTTTTAGCCATTGTGTTTTTTTTTTTTGTACATCACAATTCGCAGTGGCAAATTGCATGGCCCCGAGGCGCATGTTGTGGACTCTCTAATGGCCAATTCCTTGACATGCCACAACAAACACACACACATACACGCACACACACATGCAAATAAGTGTGCTAACAAAAAGCTCATGTTAAGTTTCACGAGTGCGGTGTTTAAGTCTAAGGTAAAAAACAAAAAGTAACATATAAAAATTGTTGAAGAAAAACGTTTGAAAACCATAATTTGACTAAAAACCGTCTAGACGCGCCAACTAACCAACTATCCAACTATCTTAATAAGTTGCTGGCCAAAAAACTTTTCGCCCCAAAGAAGCCCGGTAAAAAAAAAAAAGAATATGTAAACTCCAGAGTTTCGGGAAGTTGCCGCTACAGTTTTGTGCGGCATATACAATTTCGATAATAAGCAACACAGAGCATTACCTGCAGGTGCATTGGGGGCGGGTGGCGGGTGGGCGTGGCACACGTGTGCAATGCTAATGCGAGTCACGTCAACGCTGCATACGAAATCGTTGCTAAAGTTCCAACAACACGGTAACCGTAAACTTGGCACAGGTAAACCTTATAGCGCACAACAGGTACACTAAGCGAAATATATATAAATGTTTATCGAGCGAGAAAGAGAGAGAGAGAGAGAGAGAGAGAGAGACGGACTATGCTATACCCTGAAGTAAGTCAAAGTTGCCATCTCTCTTTTCTAATATTTGTCTGCGTTCTGTTTCTTTCTCCTCTTATTTAAATTTTTAATTAAATTTTTTTTAAGTCAAACTTTGTTTTAATTATTTATTGTTTGCTCTTTAGAATATCTCTAATCTGAACTTAAAAATGTGAATTTTTTTTAGGCCTAAGAATATTTAATTTTTTTATAAATGTTTTTAAAGTTCATATGTTGAAATGTGAAACTTTTTATGTTGAATCAATTCAAATTTAAAAAATGTTGTATACATTTTTTTTTTAAATATTTATTACAAGTGTTTTATTAGCTTTTACTTTAAACAAGTTAACATGTTATGTCTGTTAATAAGTTGAGTTTTTGATCAAATATTTTCAAATTGGGGTCTCTTCTTTTTCAATTCAAAGTTCCTATTTTACTATCAATTTAATTCTGAAACCTTTCCTTAACAAAATCAAACATCCAAAACATTTAGAAAGCAAGTTGAAGCATCGCGGCTTTAAGCCCAGTTTAATAAACTGAACTAAATTGTTTTTATTTTTGCACCTTTAGACAAGCCTTGCTTTGTTAATAAAATGCAGTTTGGAATTTTTTGATATTTATATATTGAGATTTTTTTTTTTGATTATTTGGCTTTGTTCGGGGATGGATTTTGTGGCTAGCCAAAATGGAGGCTCAATTATTGGCGTTGCATGCAGCTTAGCGTGTGTGGCATTGGCCTTTAAAGTGCCAGCGACAACAACAACAACAACAACAACAAAAGCAACAACAGCAGCAAATAAAGCTGACTTTAAGCTTTGCTTTTGTCGATTGGCGATTGGCGATTGTCAGTCGCCCAATTTTGCCCAAAGGCCATTCACACAAGATTATCAATATGTGTCTGTGTGTGTGTGTGTGTGTGACAGACAAAAGCACAATCAGCTAAACACCCACACACACACACTCGCACACGCAAACGTAAGGAAAAAAGTATATAATCCATGGCATTGCGCCATGTCAAAGTGATTTTTCACCTCAAGGGCAAATTTAACACAATAATTTGCACAATTTGTCAAAACAACCCTCCAGCTAAATGGTATCATAAACCACAACAGCAGGCAGTCAGGCAGTCAGCAGAAGTCGCACACACACCCACACCCACACACACACACACACACACCCACACACTAATACACACACAGGCAAGGAGTCAGGCTGTCAGACAGAAGTTGATTGTCCTGCGTGCAGTTTGCCGTAACGCCTCCATCTCCATATATTTTATATACCCTTTAGCCACAGCGAATGCCGCTAAAGGGTAGAAGAAACTTATAAAAAACTTGTTCTTTGAGGCATTAAAAATACTTTCAAATAAATATTTGTGTTACAGTTAACATTTTAAATTTAAGCTGCAACTGAATTTGTATCGAAGTGAATTGAAAAAAATGATTTCAATGAAAGCTTAGCAAATATTGCAAAACAAACTTTAAACTTAACAAGAATGTTAGTTTTAAATAGGATTATTTCAAGGTATGTTAAATAGTGTATATAAAAAGATAAAGACCTTAACATATATTATAAAATATATATTTTATAATATATTAAATTAAATTGTTTTTTATATGGCTTCCAGCAAATATTGAAAGGTTCAGTTTGTTAGCTTTATATTAAATAAAAAAGCTTTTACTGTATTTAAGAATATGTATGAGAGTTACAAATTGAATTCACAACGATTAACTAAATAAATATAAAAAAATAAATACTGTCTGTATTTAATTTCTGATCTCTGATCTTCCTGTAGAAATTTTCTGTTCCTACTTCGCCACGTTCCCTTAACTATTTAATTGAGAAGCACAAGTTGAATTTCAAGTGTCAACAAGCATAAAAAATTGCACATTTTTTTCAATAGTAAAAAGGTAGCTAAAAAACATAAATAAGTAAATAAGAGGTAACAAAAAATTGCACTTTATGGAAAAATGCAACTTTTATGTTTATGTTTACTCAAATATCAACTCAACGCACTTGCTGCAGTCCACTTGGTGCTGCAACTGCTGCTGCATCTGTTTATTGATTTTGGGGCAAATTGTTGAAAAGTTTGCATTTAATTATAAGTATTTTCTGGCCAAATATTTCTGCAATCGAAGCAATCGAACAATTTGTTTTTATCGCAGACAGATTATCGAGGGCCACAAAAATTGCACTTATCTAATTAAATTATCGCAAGATTGCAAATTTTCCAAAGTGTTTTTCCTCATCTTTCGCTACACACATTTTATTTTATTTATTTTCATTTGATTTATTTATTTAATTGAATGAAAATATATGTAAAAAAACAATCATATTTTTATTGTGTGCAACTTTAAAAGTTATGCGGGGGATTTTGTCAAACCAAAATGTGAAATTTGTCTTTTGGATTTGCTTTTATTTGTTTAAAGTTTGTGTTTGTGCATTGATCAATTTATATTGTAAAAAAATTAATTATACAAATTTTTTTTTGTTTCTTAAATTTGAGTTGTGAACTTTTTAGTTTAACTTTTAGATTTGAATGTCATTAAAAATAAAAATTAAAGTAAAACAATTTTTTTTTAACAATTTTCAGCACAGATGAACTTAACAAAGAATAACTTGCAAAATCTTAGTAAAAATATTAAATTCATAAGTTAACTTTGTATTTTATTGCAAGCCAAGTGAGAGCTTTGATTAGTGCACAATTTTGGGGCCAGAATGAAAAGGGGGAAAATGGGAAATGGTGGCAATTTAATTTGTTGCTTGCAACAAGGTCATAAAGCACAAGTGCCTAAGGCAAGTGTGAGTATTGTTGAATGTGTGTGTGTGTGAGTAAAGGAGCCAAAAAAATATTTATGTTATTGTGCAGCAAAATGCATTAACTCAATGGCGCTGCTGCTGCAACAGTTGCAGCTGCTGCAGTTGCATTTTCAATTGCTTGCTGCAGTGTTGCAAGTGGCAACTTGTCTTTCAGTCAAGTGTGTGTGCGAGTGTGTGTGTGTGTGTGTGTGTGTGTGTGTAACGTGTCTCACACAGCATTTTACAATCGATGACGTTTTCATTGCCAAATGCAACGTCAACAATAACAGAAATAGAAAATAGAAACAGAAAATGGAGACAGGAAGAGAAAATGGGAAAATGGAATAAAGTTGAAAAACCAACTTCAGCTGTTTGCACGCATGAATAACTGACCAGGCAGCTGAATGAATGACTGAAAGACTGACTGACTGACTGACTGACTGATTGACTGACTGAATAAATAAACAGCTAAAGAAACTGCAAGTTTCGCCACAACAGCTTAGCTCAATTCGCATTGTATTCAATTTATTTTACTTTGAATATCCTGTAAGAAGGCAAAGAAACGGCCATATACAAGATATGTCCTCAGTTTATTTACTAGATTTTTCTTTGTTCATTTCTGAAGTTAATATTTAGTCAAGTTTAAATTAACAAAATATTTTTATATTTTTACTTAATATATATATGTCTATACATATATCTTTTTTTAGATTGTTATTATTTCACTTATTGATTTTTTATTTCTTGCTTTCAATTAAAGCTTTACCTTTATAATTTGTTTTTGCCAAGAGAAATTAGCTTGATTATAAATGTCATTAGCTTTTGTTATGCCACAATAAAACACACATAATTTTATTATTGATTAGTTTCTATCGCTTCTATCATTATCAGCTTTTATCATATCTTAATGCATTTAGCGATTTTTTTTATTAAATGTCACGAGCTTTGAAAATACCACAAATAAACACAAACATTATTAATTGGCTCTTATCGTATCTATTATCGAGAATACTGCTTTGAGTTATTAAGGTTCAGGCTTTATAGAAATCGTAACGATTTTCTAGAATATTATAGATAGTTTAAAATTTATTTAAAATCGCTTTCTAACGATTACTTAAAAAGTAACTAAATTATTGCATTCGATAAGAAAACTTTTTGAGAAAAGTTTAAAATGCTTGTGGTTTTTTTTATACAAAACAATTTTTAGATCAGCCAGTTAATAATTTGACAACAAAATTATTGCTCATTTATTTGTTTAAGTGTTAATTTTAAAAAAGAAAATTAAATCATTTGAATATTAAAAGTATTTTAAGTGGCTAAATTTACAAAAATATTCTTAAAGATCCCATTTTGAAATACAACACAAATCAATCATTCTTGAAAGGTCTTCAAAGCAAATAGTTTAATATAAGAGAAATCAGAATGGTTTAAATATATTTTTAATTTGTTGTATACAAAAGCGAGAATTTTTAAAGAAAATTCTTTTTTTTTTGTATATACAATATATATTTCTTGATAAAATATTTTCAAACTATTTTAAAGTAAATTTTGTCTTAAGTCAAAGCTTTCAAAAAAAGATAAAATTAAATTTTCCTGCCAGATGTGATAAATGAAAACAGCTTAGAAAAACTATATGTTAACGAAAGTAACTTTAGAATGTAAAAGAAAACTTTAAATGAAATTAATTAAATATTTTTATAGAGTTTAATTGTAGTTACTTCAAAAGTGACAGAAAGTACTTAAAAGTGTTGCATATTAGTGAGAATTAATTGCAGTGAGTTACTGCAGCATATTAGAGGGTATTTGAAGTGTAGATCATTGCTGAATTGATTTGATTGCATTTTGTGATTTTGTTTTGGTTGATTTTGGGGGTCGTTGCGAGACCATATTTCACTTACCGGAACTGCAAAGCAGAACGATTGCTGAGCAAGCGATAAATCCGGCTGCCGAGAAGAAGTAGAACGACTGTCCCTGCATGGCCATGTGGGCGACGAAGGGGCGCCCAAATAACAAAAATACAAAAAGATGGATAAATATGAAGAAGAAGAAGAAGAAGAAGAAGAAGCAGCAGCAAGTGCTTCGTTTAAGCTGCTCTTGTGATGTTGCTCCTGCTCCTGTTGTTGATGATGTCGTTGTTGTCAATGTCGCTGTGAGCTTTTATCTAGTTGTCAGCTAATGCACAGCAGATCTCGCTATCTCTCTCTCTTTCTTTCTTTCTTTGTGTGTCTCTTTCACACTGTGTCTGTGGCTTTTAACTGGCCGTCAAGTTTATTCAAAAAACAGCTTCGAATTGAGTTGCTTGGTGTGCTGAATTCGTCTGCCGGCAGCAGCCGTCGCCCGCTGTTCCTCTATTGGCCACATTGTTGTTACTGCCGCACACTCAAACACACACACACTCACACACATGCACCGCTGACCAGGCTCAGTCGTTGCTGCTGCTGCTGCTGCCGTTTTGTCCTGCTGCAGCCAGCTGCACATGCAAATTTTAATTTCCGTTGCTTTCTTCGATGTGCACACAACTGACATCCTTCATTTCCGCTACACACAACCTTTCTTCTATTCTCTCGCTTTTCTTTTCCTTTTTTTTTTGGTAGCCTTCGGTTTCAATTTTTGGTTTTCCAAAACCCAAATTGTTAATATGTTTTTGAATATTTTTGAATTTTGCAAATTTGCAATTTGTGGCACAAAACAAAATCCCAAAAAAAAAAAATAGAACTACTTTTGAAAAATAGTTTGAAATAATCGCGCGTTTTTTTTATATTTCTTTATTTTCTTTGAATCAGTTATTTTCTTTAGTTTGGTTTCTTTATGTTTAGTTTAATTATTTTTGATTTAACGTTCGGTTTTTTCTGATTTACGCGTTCTTCAAAACTGTTTCGACTTTGTCGCTCTGCGGCGTTTTTTTGCCCGCGTTCGACGAGCGCTCGCGTCCGCTTCTATCTGCATTCGAATTGAAACTGAACTTTTTGTCAACGCTGATAGCAGCGCCAAAGGATATGCAACGCGCTGCTCTGCCCACAGCACACGCAGTCGCCAGTCGCGCAGCAGCAGCAGCAGCAGCAGTTAACGGCAGCAGTCGTAGCAGCAGCAGCAATCGGCATCAGACTCGCATTCGTCTTCGTGTCTATTGCACGAGTGCCAAAAAAGCCGAAGGTCATGTGGCGAATACTGTTGTGTGTATAAGTCAAATGTTTGGGTAATTTATAACTTGGGACTTTTTTGCACAATGGGAATAGAAAATTGCCCTGGGCGCGCAAGTTTGAATATTTTCTTTGATAATCTTTATCATTATTTTGCGTATATTAATATAAGACGATAACGAAAAAAATAATTTAATATATCTACGTTTAAAATCTAGTGTTTTAGCAATATTTTAGAAGACAGATTAAAATCTTCAGTATGCTAAAAAAATAATATTGAACAAGTTTTATTACCCTTGTTTAATTTAATAATATATTATAATATATATGATAACAGCTGATACTCTTATACATATTTGTTTTCTTTTAAAACTACATCAGAGTAAGTCGGATGGGAACACATTGTTTAACTAGCTTTTGAACCATCTACCCTAAATCTAATCTGTATAAATTATCGAGCAGTTGCTGTTTTAAAAACTGCATAAAATTAATGTTCTGTTCCTAATAAATGATATCTTTGGCATTATTTTTTTCATTTAATTATTTAACTTTGTTCTTATATAAGAGTTTGTCTGTTTTTTAACCATTTTTAGCCAGCTATATTATGGTTGTCTTTTAATAATTAAATTTGTGTTGTTTAAGTAGTTTTTATATAAAGATAATATTTTTAAATAATCTCAATTTCACTTCATACTGTTCCCAATTTGAGAACAAACAACTGTTCCCGTTTTACAGTTGTTCTCACACAGCAGCCGGCTCGCCAGTCTGGCACTCTTATACGGCCACTCTTCGAATCCGTTCGTTTCGTTGGCCGCACATACACGAAGTGAGCGCTGCGCTGCCGACGCCTGCTGCGAATTTGCTCGGCAAAACTTTCAGCGAATTACAACGCTTGACGATGCAGCCGCTAGCCACGTGCGCTGCTCGCTGCCCGCTCTTCGCTGTCTGCTCCCTTCCCACTCTGCTGCTGCTACTGCTTAGAGTTGTTTGTGCCTTTAGCTGCTGCTTGCTGTTGCTGTTGTTGTTGTTTTGTTGCTGCTGCTTATCAGTGGGCGATGTGTAGGAAGCGCGAAACAACGCATTGTCGTACTTCGTTTACTGCTTCCCCCTTCCCCGCAGCCCCTCTAACTCCCTCTCTCTCTCCCTCCCTCCTTGGGCATAATGTGATGTTCTCCCTCGTTGATGTCGTGCCTTGCGCCTTGCGAGAAAAGCTTTGATATAAATTCTTATTGGCGCATTACAAATTGTCGTCTTGAGCTGTGTGTCTGTCTGTATGTGTGTGCGCCTGTGTGTGTGTTTATATAATGTAATCACTCACATAACACAAACATTTTCATTCACACCCAGCGAGCGGCGCTTATTGTTTGTTTGTTTTGTCATTAGATTTCGCGCATATTTTTCCGTAATTAGATTTTCACTTCATTTGCATACAAATGATATGCGGCACCAAACAAAAGGAAACAAAAATTGTTGTTAAGGCAGCAGAATCAAAAAAAAAAAAAAAAAAAAAAAATGTTTTATCATATATATGTACATATAAAAATGGATATATACATATATATTCACATTTTGATTGCGTTGTCTTGGATTTGCTATTGTCTTTGCCTGAACTGAATGCTAAGCGCAGCACGCGTGCATAAATTAAAGGACAAAGCTAATGGTTAATTTCTCTTACTCCATCACTTTCTTAAATGGCATTGTCTTTACTCAGCTTGCTCTCATTTATGGCATTTATTAAGAGAAGCATAAACAGTGCAATTTAACTGGTTTAATCAAAAGCTTTGCTTCGGCTTTGATTTCTGTCAGCAGCTGGATTACTTGTTATAATGACATTACTCCTCTTGTTCGTTACTCTTTTTACTCGCTACTCGTTTATCTCAATTTTTAATCGCCTTTATAGCCTTTACTCTCTTTACTCGTTCGTCGACACTCGTCATTTGCATTTGTTACTCGCCTTAATCGGTGTTAGTTACTCTTTACTCTCCACTCGTTACTCGCTCTTTCATTAATTGCTTGTATTTACTTGCTTATCGTTTATCGCTACTCGTTACTTACAAACTGGTATTTTTTATTCGTCATTCGTGTCTCGTCTGTCTACATTCATAACTTGCCTTTTGGTTATATTTACTCGTTCGTAGGCATCACTTGTTATTTGGTTACTCGCTATGTCTCATCTCGCTTCTCGTCATTCGCTACTCGTCATTCGCTACTCGTCATTCGCTACTCGTCATTCGCTACTCGTCACTCGCTACTCGTCACTCGCTTCTCGTCACTCGCTACTCGTCACTCGCTTCTCGTCATTCGCTACTCGCCACTCGCTACTCGCCACTCGTCACTCGCTACTCGTCACTCGCTAATCGCAATCCTCTTGTTACTCTCTCACTCGCTGATATTTGGTTAATCGTCACTCGTTGTCCACAACACGAAACGCTTTACTCTTCACTCCTTACTTGCTCACCACAGTTTCTTACCTGCTTCAATTACTCGTTATTATTCCCCTCTTGCTCGTTACTCGTTATTTTCCCCGCTTGTTGTCTTGATTATTGGTTAGTTTTGATTTCTTATCGCTGTCTGTATATTATTCAAAGCCATTTTTCATTAGCCTTCTCGTAAGGCGTAACTCGTCAAATCTGATTTAACATTCGTTGCTATCTACTCGCTACTATTTACATATTTATTTTTGGGCCTCGCCTTGGCCTCTAGCTATTTATTAGCCCGCTGGCAGCCGTAAACAACTTAATTAATAAAAATGGCACTTTGGATGGGTCTCTTAACTGGCAAATGCACTTTATTCGCGACACGACTTTCGACTTTCTTCTCCTGCCAACTAATGAACAGCGAACTGAGTTCAAATTGAGAGGCGAAGGTGGCAAACAAAAAAACAAAACAAACAAGCCAGAAAAATTGGCAATCACAGCAAAGAGCTGCTAATTCAATTCAAATGTTTCTGGCTGAAATTTGAGTGGCGTTACTCGTTGCATTATTAAATGCCTCGCAATTCAATCAGAACCACAACGCAAATCCCACACACCACACACACACACCTGTAACTCTCCCCATTCTGTTCACAAAAACCGAAACCAATCACTTGACATTACAATTGAAAGCAAATTTGCCCCCAACAACAACAACAACAACAACAACAAAAGCAATAGCAACAACAACAACTTTACAATAAAAAATCCATGCAAAATTCTACATTTAAAATGGACTTTTAAATGCTCTGCCCTTCACGTTAGGGGAATTCCCGCAGCATAGCAACAATTTATTTAAAATGCACCAAATGGAATTTGAATCAATGTATTTTGTATGGTTTTTATATGGTTGTTAAACGGTGGTTTTTTGATTTAAAAAATGCGATTTAAATATTCCCCAAACAAGTTAAAACAACCTAAAAGAAAATATTTGAAACTATATTCAATAAATTTTGAAAATTGTTTATACATATGCACATGTAAATAAATGTAAACCATAAAATGTTTTTTTTTTAATATTTCAAGTTTTTCAGCAATTGAAAGCAATTGATTTTAACAAAGTGTTGATTATTTTTCATTTCCCCCAGCAAACATAAATTCTTTTTTTTTTATTTAAGAATTACATTTCATACCAAAAACCAAATCAATTAAAATTTTAAATATATAAAATAATTTTTTAAGTAATAATTGCTTTTATATTTGATTTTGCTTCAAGTTGAAAACAGAAAGTTGAAGGAATGATAATAAAAATTCAATTAAAGTTAAAGTGACACTTTGTTTTATTTTGATACACTTAAATTTGAGATGAGAAGAAATAAATAAATAAAATCAACTTTAAATTGATCACTAACAATTTTTTGTAGTTTCTTTGCTTGAATACCCTGTAATTTGTTTGCGTGGGGCATGTCTTTCCAAAGCCTTATGAACCGTTAAGTACGCGTTTTCATTCGTTTCGCCTGCCTTTAATTTATTTTTATGCGCTTTTTTTCAACAAATGGCATTGATTAAGAATTTGCGCTAAAAAGTATGCTACGAAAAAGTGTTGTCTGTGATTGTTGCGGCTGCTTGTTGTTGTTGTTGTTGCCACACAAACACACAATGCTTACACACGGCACTCAATACACACATACACTAAACACACACACACTCGCATACACACACACTCGCATACACTCGTTGCAGTCGTTGCAATTGAATTGAATTCGTGGCAGTTTTAATGTAATTAGTTTTTACACCTTGCCAAACAGACACGAAAGCTGCCGCCCCAAGTGTCTGCCCCGCCCCCAATTAGCCCCTTCACCAATTCTCTTTTCGGACCTTTGGCGCTGCGCACATTTTCTAATTAAAAAAAAAAAAGGCAATTGTTGTTGGCCGCATTGGAGCTAATTGGCAACAAGATAAATCGCTGTTGCAATTTGCCCACGAATTATGCGACAAGTTCAATTTGCGCCAGGGCCAAGGTCCAAATCCTTCTCCCCCCACACCTACTCTGCTCTTAAGGATCCTCCTCCACAAAATGTGTGTGTGTGTGTGTTTGTGTGTGTGTTGGCCCAATTCGAGTCTGGCTCATAACAAATTTTTACGACTTTTGGTTTAACGCCGCGTATTAAAGCTATCAAACTAGTGGGCGTGGCAGTAAAGGGGGGCGGCAAGTGTTTTGCGGATTTGAAATTAATATAACTAAAAGGTTTTTGCACGCTGCGCGTATCTGACGGATGCTTGTTTCGCTTTAACCCACGACCATTTTTTTTTTTGCTATTTCGTTTTTTTCTGTTCCTTTTTTTTTTTGTTTTTTATTGATTTCCACTCGCCAAAAAGAAAAGCAAACGGCAAGAAAACGCAGTCGCGTTGCCTGCGGCTTGCCTTTAGTTAGTTTTTTTTTGCCTCAAACACACACACACACACTTGCACACACATACTTGCACGCATTGCCAAAAGACTCTATGTGTGGCTTTAACCCTTGATTGAATGCCATTTGAGTGTATTGAGTGTATTCAAAAGGGCAGCTGCTGCTGCCACGCAAAGCTCAAAGTGCTAAATTCACTGATGAACTAGTTCCAGTTCATTAGATTTGAACTAAGCGCTGTTCAAGTCATTCACAAACGATCTATGGACGCTAAAAGCCAATTAAAATGGGAGAATAGTAGAAAAATTTCAACTCACATTTTACGAAACCTGTTCTTAGAAGCATTTGTTAAATCTGAAAAAAAATACACAAAAAAACTGAAATTAATTACGTTTGGTTTGTGTCTTGTTTCTATTTTGTTTAATTACTATATAAATTTTTGCAAAGTATTGGAATTTCCAAATTTGCATTAAAATATCATAGCTCTATTGCCCAAAAAAAAAAAAACAAATTTTATTATTATAAATCAGGTCATCTTATATAGTTCCACATTTATTCTTTATCAACCAAAGGTTTTTAAAATTTTTTTTTTTATATTTTCATATGGTTTTTTTTTTTTGTTTTAAGTTAAGTTAATTGCCTTGGCTTAGTTTACTTGATCTGTTTACTTACATTACTTTAACTAATGTAAAGCTGAGTTTGCTTCTTTACTGCACATTTATTCCTAACGCACACACAAGGGTTAAAAAGCCGCTTTGTGCGTTTTTTGATAGCGCGCATTGAAATTGTTATTTATTTTATTTATGTATTTGGCTTTTTACTTCTTTCTGTTGCCCTCCTTTATCAAAGTACAACATTTTTGCTAGTTCCGGTCCCTATCAACGGTTTTTTTTAAGCCTTAAATCAGCTTTAACTGTTTACTTGGACTACTTTTAAATTGCTAGAAATTAACTGCTTAAATAATTTAGTATATGCTTCTTATATGTTTTAGTTGAGTTCATATTGAAAAACAGTTTATATGCTTAAATATTATTTAATGTTTAAATGCTAAAGAAAATATCCTTCAAAAGCAAATCAAATAATGGGCATGAAACCATAATAAAGCAAGGACTTGGTTTTATTTTCTTTAATGTTGTTTACTATTCGAAATAAATAAATTCGAACCAATTTTTCTTGTTTGCATTTGCGTTTAAATTAATTGAACTTATAAAAATGCAATAACAAATCAAGTTTATTTATGAATTACAGGAAAATAAACTAAAATTTTATAAATGATGACAAATTGTTTATTTCTTAAGAGTGGAAAACTTATTGGGTATATCGATATCGATAGCAATTCGATTCTATATCCGTTTTAGTTTAACGCTCAATAGCCGCTTTTCCGTTATCCGTTATCCTTTATCCGTTATCCTTCAAATTGCTATTCGTTGAAACTTCCTCGGCTTTCGGTTTCAGGTGTTAATATTATCGCAATTTTCACGCAAAGCAACTGAAATTTATTATTGCCGGTGAATGTCAAGCAAGAAGAAGAAGAACGAGCAAAATAATACCAAATACAACTTTAACAACAACAACGAACTCCTATATATATATATATATATATATATATAAAGTGAGCCTGAAGCTGTTGCAAGGCAGAAAGTCCTGCCTCGTAGCACTTGCGGCATCTTATGTTGCAGCAACAGCAGCAGCTACTTGAGTCGTTGTTGCTGCTGGTGCTGCTGCTGCTGCAATGTGTACATTACGCTAAATTACATTTTGAATATTGAATCGATGCTGTTGACCTTCTCGCACCTGAGCTGAGTTCTGTTAACGCCACCTCGACTGCAATCGAAGACATCTTCAGCAATACTAGCAGCAGCAGCAGCAACAGCTTCATTCGCATCATCTTCAGCATTCACATCATCATATTTCCTTTTTGTATACCCTGCACAAAATGTTCATGTTTAAAATATGACCAATTTAAAAATGGATGTAACAAATATTTATAGATCTATTTATATATGTGTGAAGAAACATACATATATAATGTTAAAAAGGAATTCTTGCAGACCATGTCAGTTAAAATCTGTCAAACCATTTAAAAGCAGTAAAATTCTTTTTAAAAAAAATTAAAAAATATTTAAATTGTTTCTTGATATCATCAATCATTTCTAATTTTATAATATAATTTTTTAAAGATGGACAATATATTACTTTCATTTAATAAAAGCTCAAAATTATTGTCATGGAGATTTTTAAAAAAGTATACTACATCACATTATTATTCTATTTTTTCTGAATACTTATATTTTTTACAACAAAATTATATTTTTATAGTTTTTGTTAATTTTATTTTTATATTAATATTGGTATAATTTTAATAGCTTTTGAAGCTGATTTTTTGAAAGAATTCCTTCCTCTTTTTTATATATTATGTGCAAGATTATTGATAGATTTATTTTAAATTACACATAAATATATTTTCCAAGTTATATACGTTGCTTATATTTGTATCGCTTTATTGTATTTTTTTTAAATATATTTTTTCATATTTTAAGTAGGAGTATCCCTGATTTTTGAGTGGTTTTTGAGTGGCTTCAGACACTACAAACATAAGTTATATAAGTGAAGTCATATTTTGTGGCTAAAAGAAAATATAAAGCACATAGATTGCCTTTAGTACTATATACATGTATATAAGTATTTCTTACTTTGCATTTATAACAAATATATTTCCGATATATAAACACATACATAGATTGTTACAGGGTATGCCCAAGTCGTTTATTAAATTCGACTGTGCAGTGTTGTTTTCTTATTTTCGTCCCATTTTGCAATCGTGGTTCAATTGCATTTTGCGGCTGCCGCTTGTTGTTGCCCCTGTTGCCCCTCCAACCGAAACGTGGCTGCTGCTGTGGCAACAACGACGACGACGACGCCGCTTTCCTCAACATCTTCCTTGTAATTTGTTGGTCGAAAGCGAAACAAATTCGCTGGCATTGAAACTCTCAACTTCCATAATATTCAACTATATCGATCTCGCTTTTAGTCTACGTGTGTGTGTGTAGGTGTGTGTATGTGTGGGTGTGTGTTGGTGTGCGTTTGGCTGCCGCTAAGCCAAACTGTTAATTTGCCATTTGTGTGCGGTTGCCATAGCTGCTTTTCATGCACCTCTTTCTCATTTCAGTTAATGGAAGAAATCCTCCAATTTGAACGCACACTAGCGCCATCTAGCGTCTGGCATTAGCTTAAAGCGCAGCACATTTGTAGACGGTGTGATTTTAATGCAAACCTCTTGCTTAAGCTATGAAAATATTTTAAATATTATATTTGAAGAGCTAAGAAGTTATTTAAGAATTGGTTTTTTACATAGTGAAATAAGTTAAGGTATTTTTCAATTGTGCACTCCCTACGTGAGCATTCTTACCTGTTTGTGTCTTAGTTTGCTTTCATTTCTTTTATAGCTTACATAGATATCATTTCCTAACAAAGTATCCTTGCCATCCTGAAAGTATTTTATTTAGCAGTGATCAAAACGTGTTTGCCATAAACTTTTCCCTGAAAGATCTAAATGCAGTCTACCTTTTGATTCATTTATAATCATTCAAAAACCTTCAAGGCTGTTCCAATATGAATTCATTAGCATATCAACATAAACATTAAAGCAAACTATAATTTCATACTCTATCCCCAGTTATGAACTTTGCCCATTATCCGAAGAAAAAAAAGCACGAAAAATAAAATGGAAATGACAGCAAAACTGGCAAATCAAAGCAACTTCACTTTTGTGCAGTGATTTTCAGATTGTGATTGAGATTCGGCAACGGATTCTAATTTCGATGCGAGTCTTTAGACAGATTAAGCACCTGCTACGTGTGGAGTGTGTGGCACAGGACGAAGGTGTGGCCAGAAAAGGAGGCCTGGGCCACTCTTGAGATATATAGGGAGGAGAGGGGAAAGGGAAGGGGCTTAGTCGGGCATTCAGTCACGCACATGGCGCAAAACATTTCACAGACACGCAACACCTCAACTTCACACACACGTACGCGCACACACACACACACATACTTGGCGCAAGGATACGCATGTGAAAGCCAAAATCGTTGGCTTCCTCAGCATTTTTTCTTTTTTCTTTTTCTGCTTCTTCTTTGGTCCGTGCCTCTGTGGGCAGGTTAAACGAGCTGCCTGCTTTCGGCGTGTACAGTAAAACTGCGCTATAAGAAACATGAGGCAATTGTTTAGTGTTGGCTCATAAAATGAATTTTTAAAACCAACAAGCCTTAAACTCTTGATTAAATACTACTTAGTTAGTTAAAAGAAATCAAGAAAGGGAAAAGTTAAGTTTTTCCTGTAACATTTTCTGAGAAATAAAGAAACAATTTTAAGATATTAGAAGTTAAAAGCTAAATTCAAGCTTTTAGACTTTGTATGCCCTTAAAAAACGTTCGTTAAAGCACATAAAAGCTTTATGTTAAGTATTTAATTTCAAGTATAAATATGTTTAAAAAATTGATGCTTTAAAAGACTAAAAAAATGGCTAAAAAATTATATATATGAAAGAAAGCTGGAAAACTTAATATTTTTTGGCATTGATAAATTACAGAAATGAAAAATAGTACATATATATTTTTGAGGAAATTAATATATTAAACTGAGGTTATCATCTACGTTATCCCTTATCCTGTTCTTTCTCTTTTAACAATATTATTAAAATCCTGATCACTATACTTGCTTACCTTAATGAAGAAAACATATGTAAATGTATTAAATTTCTGATAAAAATGATTATTTATTAATTATTTTATAAAAAGTGAAAACAGCAATTTAAAAATGAAAATGCTGATAACCTTTTATTATTTATATTATTTTTTTTATTTATTATTTACATTATTTATTATTTTTTTTATTAATTATTTATTTTATTTATAATTTATGTTATTATATTTCTTTTAACTAAACACAATATTGTTTGAAAGTCAACCAATGATCTCCTTCTGAAGACTCTCTTAGTCTTTAAT
Source organism: Drosophila lacertosa (assembly GCA_004143845.1). NCBI lineage: Eukaryota > Metazoa > Arthropoda > Insecta > Diptera > Drosophilidae > Drosophila > Drosophila lacertosa. Next base: position 126,513 of record SCDZ01000361.1, read on the forward strand.
AAGGCACTAATAAATGTATTTCTTTTCTGTGATTGTTATTAGTTTGATTGGCTGTCGCCTTTAGGCAGTTACCACTGCCCCTTGCCCTTTTCTTTGGCAGCTCTTCATATTTTTTTTATATTCAATGTCGTCTTGAATGTTTGCCTGCCATTTTATTACTCAACTTTGCTTTGAGCTGTTGTGCGAGTGTGTGTGTGTGTGAGAGTGTGTGTTGTTGTTGGAGTGTGTGTTGTAAAAAGTAATTTTAATGTGTTAATTCAGTTGGTTTGTCGCTGGCAGCGTGTCAGGGATTAACTAGCAGACATGAGAAGTGAATTCAGGCGGGGAAGGGAAGAAGCAGGATAAGAAGAAGGCTTCAAGGAGGCAGCAGGGGGGGGAGGGGGGGAAGACTAGTTGAGTTGCTGTTGTTATTAACTGGTAGCTGCAGCCAAGTGGAAAACGAGTGTTGCAACAGCATCCAAAAACAAAAACAACAACAACAACAACGGCAGCAATAAACAAACACTGGCGCGTTTTCAATTAACAACTTTTTCTATTTCAGAGCCAACTTAACAGCAACAACAACGAGAACAACAAAAAGCATTAGCAACAACAGCACGTAGAAGTGCTCTTAAGAAGAGAATGCCAGACTAAAAGTTGACCTGTAATTGCTTACACAATACAAAATGTTCTACTCTATGAACAAAAAAAATATTTATTTTATATTTAAAGCAGTTATAAAAAATTGGAATTGGTAAGGAGCAATTATTTTAATAATATAAAAAATTGATTTGTTCATTTTTTAGTTTGATTTATACTATTACCAATTAGAGCTTTAATGTTTAATTTTGAAACCAAAAAATTAGTCAAATTAACGTTAATAATATTTATTTTAATTGAATAGTTAGAAAATGTTACAAGTTCTTTAGCTATATAAACAATAAAGAATTTCGTACAAATAAATGTTGATCTATAAAGATTGTTTTAAAGGCAAATTCAAGTAAAAATTTGAAAACTGATTTTGGTTAATTTAAAAACCTAAAACCTTTTGTATTGACTATTGTTGAAGCAATCCTGTCTATCCGTTAGATACTCCTAATTCCTTGTGCACACAAAACTTTACATACCTTTCCAAAAGCTGTTCACGCCCATTTGCCATGCTTACAGGGTATAAAAACGCGATGAACAAAACGAGCGCTGCGTGGCCTAATTGATTTGCAAGTTTCGCTGGCCACAGGCGAACCCGACCGAACTCCTTTCCTTCTTGTCGGACAACAGGTAACCCTGAGGTGCTTAAGGTCCTCGGGTCCTTAGCTCTTCAGGTCGTTAGCTGCCTCCCCGTTCTCTTTGGCGCTGTCTTGTTCGGCTTTCCGATGCACACAGTAAATGCATTTAGTTCCCCCCTCCTCCCGTGCGCCTCTGGTTTTTGTCCCTTGACTGAGCTTTGGGGGCCAGGGTTGCGACCGTTTTCATTTAGTTTTGTTTCGTGTTCATTTGTTGCCAATTAGTTGCCGAGCATCGCAGTCAATTGGAAATTTCTAAGAGCAGATGGAAGTGGGAGGCAAGTAAAAGGGGGCGTGGCACAGCGAACACAGCGAACAAAAAAAAAACACATTTTGTTGTTGCTGTCTGAAGAAGTTGTGTATACCCTACAATTGTCTGTCAATCAGAACTGAGGATAAATTAATTTAAATTGTTTTTAAGCTGATTGGATAAGAACATCACGTCATCATATATACCTCTATTTATGTAGATACGTTCATACATTCATATATTCATACATTCATACATTCATACATTCATACATTCATGCATTCATACATTCATACATTCATACATTCATACATTCATACATTCATACATTCATACATTCATACATTCATACATTCATACATTCTTA